>JABASF010000130.1:0-64560 GCA_019776145.1 Harlomillsia oculata | reverse complement strand
TTACATTCCTATTACATAATACCCTGCAAGTTTTACAATGAACATTTTCCCAAAATATACATTTTTGTTTGGACGTCATCGCAAGTCGTTCAGATTTTGTTTATCCAAAAAGTTGTCCGCAATCAATTTGTTTGATTTTAAGATCTCAACTTTTGAAAGTACCTTTAAACTTCAAAGTCACATCGCAATGGAAAGCAAAATGAATAAGTTTATTTGATTAACATTTAGCACTGTCTGCAAAGCTAAAGCTGCTTGTGCATTCTTTTCCCTTGACCTGATTTTACTAAAATGTACAAGATGTTGCTCAATCCAAAAAGTCGTCTTGCATCAGAATTGCAGGGTACACAATTCCATGAAAAAAGTTTTGTCCTCTTTCTTGTTCCGTTCATTTCGCTTTCTTTCGAGCTTTATTTATGAAAATGTAGAAACATTTTATGCATAAATGAACTGAACTTGTGTAGAATGGGCTGCACATTGCATCAACACGGTCACTCGCATGGTGGCGGAGGCGGTCATGGTCACAGTCATAGTCACAGCAGCAGTGACGAGAAGAATCATGGACATTCACATTCCCATGGACATGGGCACAGTCACACAACTCCGAAAACCAATGGAACTGTGCCTCATGAAGATCTGGAATCTGCCATTCATGAAAGTGACAATAGCAGTCACTCGTCTTCAAATGAGTCAAATGTCACGGCAGTCACCAAACAAAATATCAACGTGAGAGCCGCATTTATTCACGTTGTGGGCGACTTTTTACAAAGTGTGGGTGTTTTTGCTGCCGCCATTGCAATCTACTTCCAGGTATTATGTAATAGGAATGTAATAATGTAATAGGAAATCTTTTTGTAACACCTATGAAATGTATGAAAGTGCTCTTCCTGAGCCCATTTCTAAGACGGATATGACCCTACAAATTCTTCTTTATGAATCCTTAACCTACTTGCGTTTTCTTACACTTGGTGTCAACTGTTTCCCATATTGCATCCTTACAAACAGTTTCTCCATTACAAGTTCCGTTTTACCGTTTTATCTTCGAAATTATTCTAGGAAATTGCAATTACGATACACCTTATATCGGTTTATGAAACGATCTACTACAAATTGCAGCGTCTAGTCAAAACAAAGTTTTGTTGGTCACTTCGTTTTTCATTTCACAAAATATAGAGCATAACAAATCGTTCTTTTATTTTTCCAGCCAACCTGGGTCATCGTTGATCCAATTTGTACTTTCCTTTTCTCCATCCTCGTTCTTGCAACAACTTATGCTATTATAAAAGATGCTCTCGTTGTGCTTATGGAAGGTAAGGTCCCAATTTTTTCAATGTTCCATGAACCTCATGCTAGAAGATTTGAAACATCACGATTTGTACTATTTTATAGGAATTCCAAAGGGTATTGATTTTAACGACGTGCGCGAAACATTGCTGAGCGTCAAGGGTGTTTGCAAAGTTCACAATCTCCGAATCTGGTCTTTGTCCATGGACAGAATTGCAATGTCTGCTCATTTGGCTATTGGTAAGTTAAACGTAAAAGTACGATACTTTTTACGAAATCATTCGTTATTGTCGAAAAAGTGAAGAGCTGTGCAAATATGTAGTTTTCTACGTAATCTTGAACGCTTGAGATTTTGGGCATTTGAATCATGATGAGTTTTAAATGGTGACAAACTGTAAAGAAAATGTGAAAAGAATGTCAGGAAATGGGAAAACTAGCAAAACAAACGAAGATGCATGATGTTACTGTTAGTTGGGTAACGTAAAAGAAAAAAACCCATAGATTAGATTTGAAAATTTGATTCCCGACTTTCCAAGACTGCATTCGACAAGTACTTGTACGACGACAAAGTACAAAGATTCAAGATCAAACTGTGTACGGGTTTTCTTGGAATCTTTGAGACCCTTTTTTCTTCTGTTTTCTAGAGTTTTCGTTTTCACACTCCTTCAAATTGAAAAGAACGGTAGAGCAGAAGAGATGAAGTTTGTCGTTCATCATTCCCTTTTTCCTCTTGTGTCTCTATGTATGCTTATGCTTACACAATCCGAGAGACGCAACGATAGTAAAAAAAAATCGGGAGAAAAAAAGGAATCACAATCGAAATTGAACCTCGAGTCTTTTTTCTTTTCTAAAGTTTGTTTGGATGACTTGGTCTGCCGGCTGGTTGCCTTTTCTCTAAAGAAAGCTCTCTTCTCAATCTCCTGTACCTTTTTTCCATTCTTTTCTTGTCCTACTATATGCTGATGGAGTAAGACTTCCACGCAAACTTATTGGGGAAATGAGTATTACTATACTAAAGTTCACGAAGAACGTTGACGTTGCGACTACCTCTCAAAACATTATAGCGAAACGGGATTTCCTGTCGAAATTCCAGTCTCGGCGAATTTATGGGTGGTTGTATAGATGATGACTCTTTCCTCACTGCGTCGTCCACAAGCTTGCCCTTGCAGTATCGCTTTTTATGACTGCGACAAAGGTTTCGATCTCATTTCACCCGTACATCCAAATTATAGTGTAGTTTCACGTAAAAAATACATGGTTACAAAATTTTCCTAATTTAAAATATGTAACTCCCTTCACGTATGTTTTGCAAGAATGGAAACTGTGGATTCCGCAATTTCCTAAAGTAAGTAAACCCTGTTATCAAAAGCTGAACTATGTATCTCGTTTCTGTTTACGTTCCACAAAACCTCGCGTGATAACAATTTTTGTCGACAAAATCTCAGTTTCGTCTTCACCCTTTAGTATCTGGTTACACGGTAGAATATGCTTCCGAAATCCCGTCAGATTCAAAGATACGTCATTTTGTAGACATGTATTGAGTTTCATTATTAGATTTTCCTGAGTTATGCTATGCTGGCGTCAAGTGTACATTTTTGTGTTTGTTTCTTCTTCGTTATTTCCTTACATTTCTTTTTGTTGGTATTTTATATCCAATTTGAATTTTTTGACGTTAGTGTATATTGAATTTCATAATATATTATCACAGCTCAAAAAACTGTTCTTTTGTCTTTTCATCGTTATATTTGTTGTATGCTATAATTAAATTTGATACCTTTTCAGACCCAGAAGGAACGGTTCGCGGAAATACAATTTTACGGAAGGCTTCTCAAGTCGTCAAGTCCAAATTCGGATTTTCCGAGGTCACTATTCAAATTGAAGACTTCAACCTGAGCATGCAAGACTGTGCTAAGTGTCAAGAGCTCAACTATTAAAACAAAGAAAGGAAATCAAACCCACACGGTCTCACAGTTTCGTCGTCCCGTGTTTTTATTGCCAACTTTAGAAATTCCCCGTAAATGAAATTATAACCGGATGTCATCACTGGGGTACGCAGCTTCATACTTATTCCGTCTTACCTTCGAGTGTTTTTGGAGCAATTGCAAAATCGTAATTTATATGAACTATGAAGAATGCTGGTTCATTTCGTTGAATACTTAAAAACTACAACACAATTTCTTACGTAACCCTTTGTATGTGTATAAGTGTGACAAATTGTTAGATGTAATCGTAATCATACTTTTAACGCTGTGCTTAGCTAAGGTTTTTATAGAAGCTAAGTGACGAAGTGAAATCAAAAGACGGCAATTCTTTAATATAATATCGAATTAAAATAGTAAAGTACAAGTATGGATGACTTGAATTATGGATATTAGAGGAATAAGTTCGTACTGTGTGTACAGAACAATACCATAGTATTTATATAGTCTTATACTCTGTTATAAGGTCTGTGTACAAAAGGTGCGACAATTTTAATTAAACTTGTGTATTGTTTTGGTGCTTGCAAACTATAATACAAACCTATAATTTGACTCTTGAATTCAACAGAAGGCAATTTCGCAGTATCCTAAATAAATATTGTTACATTAAATAATAAACAGGCATTGGTGTATTTTTGGGAAAAATGGAATTTTCCACGAGCTTCTGCGACAAAATATAATGTTCTATAAAATTGTACTGTGTGAATTATCCTTTAAAAAAGTATCAGAAATAAAATACTGGAAGCGAAGTGCAACTAGAAAGCAAAATTCTAACGTTTTTGGAGCGCATTAGATTTTTTTTTGAATTTCTATTATTTTGAACTCATATAACACGAATTTCATATTCTTTTATAGGAGAACATTCACGTGTTTGACACGGCAGGGAAAGTGGACAGGACGCCAAACTTTTCTCGCGGCACGTGGACATTTTCGGTTCAAAAAGGAGCAAAAAAAATTGATTTAGTAACGGAACATCGGACCAAAAGGGGAAAAAGGCAGTAGTGAAAGTGAGCAGATAGGATTGACGTCATACTCGCCGTTGGCATGGAAACCGTATTCCTCTTAGAGCCGTTTTCACTTTGCCTCCTTTCGCCCCAGACTCTCAGTGCACGCGAAAACCCGAAAACGGGAGGAGACGAGGAGAGCAGCATAAAAAAAACAAGTCTACTCAGTGAATTTGAGCGCTACGAGCAACTTTTATCACTAGAAATACCACGAGGACGCACTCACATTTGCCCTACTTCTTCCTTCAAATTCTGGCGTGTGGCCATGTGTCCAATGTGGACAGAACGTTAGTGTAAATATGCCTTGAGAAATGTCATCCTCTCAAATATAATCCTTGAATGTAATTCTTAACTTTCTTAACGTAGAATTTTGGGTCGTAGGAAATGGTATAAAATGATAAAACCTCATTTTTTTTACTCGGAAATTGCTATTAAGTATGTACTTCATGTCCGTGTATGACAATAAAAAGTACTGCACCGATGTAACCGATCCAATGTACAAAATCTTCAGAACATGAGAACGGGAGAAGTGGTGATTCTCTGATTCCGTAATTGCAGTTGTATTCGTATTTGAATTCACATGTTAACAGTGGACATTACTCTGGACACTCTGGAGTCCTTCAGAGTTATCAAAAAGGTCAAAAGTTGGACGAAGATAGTGTCGTCGTAGTCGATGTGGTGATCCCAATGGCTGTCATTGTGATTCCTAAGATTTTTTGAAGTATATGATAGTTTGATAGTAGGAAATAATAGGGAAATGTTTTTAGGAAGTATTTGTGTATAAAATGGAAAGGGAAAGTGCACAATGTAAAATAAAATGGTTATGTCAAACTCTTCAAAGGCAGTAGAAGGTAATGATGCTTACTCTGATGTGGTTTTCCATGATTATTTTGTAAAGAGTGCACAGAGTAATACGGAGTAATAAGTGTTTCCCACATTGACACAGAAGACTTTCTTTTTGCTTTTGGAATTACTATTTGGTTTCGGTTCGGTTAGCTAGTGGTAAGGAAATTGGCACATTGGCAGCTAGTGGTCGAGAATGTTGCTGTGAAAGCAGGTTCTTGTGACATTATTCTGGTGGGTAGTCGGCGAAAAGTAGGTATGCCTTTGTAATAATATTCTGAAATTACTAAAATGGTGGAATTACAGGGTAAGAATGGGAGAGAAGAGGACGAAAGTTAAGTTCTTTGTTTGTGGAACAGTAGGTGTACATTTTTTTTGGAAGGGAAATGAGAGAAAATGGGAGAAAGTGAGATTTTGGGTGAAAATGGAAACATGGAGATTTTGAGGGTGGAGGAGTGGCTCGTTAGGCATAATGAGGTGGGCTACAATGATGGTGTGTGAGAGTGCAGAGTATGAATGCAAATGTAGCACATGGTCCATTTGGCGAAAGCATGAGAAAAGAGACTCTTTCACTCTCGTCGTCGATTTTGGAGCAAAATGAAGGAAAGGGAGAAAGGCGTAAATGAGTTGGAGAATGCGAGTTCTCAAGAGTGACTGTGTATATAGGCGATTTGGAGAGTGTCTGCAGTGGCACTGCAGTGAATTCATGTGTGTTGTTGTGTGCCAAGCGAGGCGAAAGAGTTTGACCTCAAGACAGGAAATGGAAAGGAAGAGCAGAGTCTGTTTGTGCACAAACCTTTCTCTCTCTTGACTAGGATACATTCACACATGCTTCCGTTCCAGTGCTAAAAATACACACAAGCAAAAAAAATGAAGGAAAAAGCAACCATTTTTTTTATTTGAGAACGTTTTACGATTTTGACAAGGAAAGACTCAGAAAGCGTGGCTTATGGCCTTGTAAGGCTTTCACTTCTGGACGCGTCGTAAAGACGCATACAAGATGAAAAGCATTATTTCTTATAATGCTTTTGTGCTTATGGAACTCGGATGTTCTGATGCTCAATGTCGTCATTGTTAGCTCAATTCCCGACAGTCAGTCTTTTCCTTCATATTTTTTATCCGGGTTTTATTCTCAATAACCCTCTTGAAGGAGAGAACATTAAATAAAACTCAAGAAAGTCAGCTTCATTGTCACTGTATTTCAATTTTAAAGCACGTGTTGAGCACTGAATGCGGATTAAGTATGCAATATAGATTTCAAAGAAGGTAATACGTATTGCAATATGATGCTCCTATCATAGAAACCGATGCACAAAAGAACATCAAATCAGGAAGAGAAAACTGACTTTTCCCTTTCCACTTTCCACTACAAAAAAAAGAAGCACAAAAAGTTGTTTTTCTTGAGGAAACGTTCCATATTTTCACTTGAGTAGGAAAAAATAACCTTAATATCGCTTAGATTGTAGTAGAGGGTTTTCGCCTGTCCAAACTTCCATCACATGTGTGCCCAATTTTAGAATTGAATCTTCAAAAATGTCACTTTTTTTGTTTGTTTTTGTATTGTTTTGTTCCTCCTGACAAACAAATGATGAGGAAAGCTTCAAAAAATAAGTCATTTCAGAAAATACGACTTTTCTCTTAATAGCTTTTCCGCTTTACTATGAGGGAATCGTGTTGTTCTAGTTAGAAAAGTGTTCAAAAATGAAACACAATTCCCAGCATTTTCAATGCAAGTGCTATACAAAGTTATAAAAAAAGACTTTCCTTGGAAGAGAAATGAAACAAGCTTTATATCTTTCCATCCCACGTTTTGACTCATTTTCCTTTTCACTTGTCTCGTCTTGAGTGGCCATTTGGCTTAGGAATTTGGTGAAACCAGTCTAGCTTGAAATGATTTTGAGACAGGAATCTTTCTTGACAAGCCTAGAAAAACAAAGTAACCTTAGAGCTTGTACACAATAGTAGTAATGTATACGTTGACTATGCTTTTGTTCCAAAAGGCGGCTTTTGTTTCTGTCGAATTGCTTGAGGGAATTCAATCTCTGAGAAGAAAAATACAATGGATCTTTCTAGTCTTTTTTATAAGAGCTAAAGCACATAGAAGAAATTGGGAAAGCCACAAACAACATAGCATTTTTCTCTTGCAAATGCAGTAAGAACTCAGAAAAAGAGTCATTTTGTCATATATATTTCCTCAATCTGCCGGACAAAAGGATTCTAAAAGTCCTAACATGATTGCCATATTGCGCAACAAGCACGTTTCCTTTCCTTGTCACAACAAAATCCTTTTTTTTGTACTTTATTTCCTCATGTTAAACTGTCCTTAATGGAAGGTATACCAGAAAAAGCCAAGAATAACACGACGTACAAACTGTCAATTATCTTTCTTTCTTCGGAAATAAAATAACAAGGTCAACAAAAGTCAATAAAATGTATTTAATGAAATCCAAACACTTTTCTGTCTTTTATTTCCACATGATCGTGAGGTTTCCACTGTACAACTGCAGTTTCTTTGATAGATATATTTTCATATAATTATTAATTATTAGTAACGTTATTGTTGTAAACTGCATAACTTTATTTGTTTTTCACATTTTTGTATTCTTACCAGCTCAGTAATTTTTCTAAATTTTTTAAATACAGTTTTATGATGAGTTGATGAAACAGCACAATTGTATTCAAAAAATCGTCGTTATTTTATTTTCATTAAACTCTCAAAAAATCAAACTAATGTGCAAGTTCGTTTACTACAAAGAGCACAACAATCTGTTCACAATCTCTAAACGCACTTCTATGTATTATACTAATTGCATTTAATTAAATACAGCAACATTTTTATATGTGTTCATCTATCCTGTGCTACAACAGCTCCAAAGTGAAATCCTAACTCCTAACCTTATCTTATGTTTATGTAACATACACAAACACATTAAAAAATTGGGGTAATGAGATACATTATTCAAAATTGGTACACATCGTCAATATATTATTGAGTTGTTAATAAATTATTGTTATTGTAATCAACAATCAACATATAGAAGGCTTAATAATTATTAACTAAAACTTTCTCTAATTTCATTTAATCATTCTAAATGCTAATCACATTTTACTAAAAGTTAATTTATTACAACTTTCATTTTGAACTATGTTTTTTAATCCAAGTTATTAATATCATATAACGTTTACATGTATTTTTAATTATTGAATAGACAACAGTTTCGTCCTTGTTCTCCCCTAAAATTAAAGTATATATTTCAATAATGTTTAATCACTTGCGCTTGTGTAAAACATTGCATGAAATTGGAAGCCAAGTGAAAATGCGTTAATTTGATCATGGCTTTGAATTATGAGCAAAAATCAAAACAGTAGCCTCTTCGAGTTAATGCAAGTGCGTTGTATTGTTTCTTTACCATAAGACAATTAATGTTACATTTTTCGTAATGTACAACTTGTTTCGAATACTTGGATGCACACAGATTCGTACGTTTCCTATAACCCACATTCAGAAAATAGTAGCTTGTTCGTTGTAAGTTATTTTAGTATTATTTTTTGCATTTTTGCATAAAATGTTATTGCAAGAGTATATAATATGAAATAGAATTCAAAATGTTGTAAAAAAAACTAGTGGATAGAAAGTAATTGCACGTGGAAAGTAGCGTGTAGGCTTCAGATGAGATTGTGTGTCACGCGGCCTTGTGTGGCAGTTAATGATGTTTTGTCTTCGGGTTTTAGGTTCGTCGAGACCTTCCTGCTTGATTTCGATTGAAATCCCTAAGCGACCCGGACAAATTCAATATAAATGTAAGTAGCGTAGCAAAGTACTACAACGACAGTCTGAATGTCATGTTGAGTATACGACAACACTTCTCAGGATTTACTGTTAGTAGTCAGTTGAAAGGACATGGAAACTATGCTCGTGTTCATCGTGCTGTATAAATTTCGTTTTTCATTTCATTTTGACTGTGCAAACACCAAGTTCCATTTTGGGATAGATAGTTTAGTTACTACAAAGTTACATTTACAAGTCGATCGGGTCAAGCACACAAGACTCGGTTGCGAGTGACGTCAAGTGTACCGAAAATCCTACTAGTAGATCTCAATATATTATAATGCCCGTGAGCTTTTTTTTTGCTTTTATATCCTTGTAATGTTACTTAAGCTAGGGCGACGGTCGTTAGATTTAGCAGTTGTCGTTCTTGCATGACATTTTGAGTAGAATGTGACATCGTGCCATGCTGACGCATGTGTCAGGCCTCTTTTAACTGCCATGGGACACGCGTTATCTCTAAAGCCTACTAACGTTACTCAAAATTGCCTTCCAGTGAAATGAACGTTCCTACTTAATATAGTAGGAAAGTCGAAAGTCGACAGTGTGTATATGTGCCACTTGAGTGGTAAATGCGTGTGGAAGGAGTGCAAAGGAAAATGCACACAAAATATATAAAAGGCCAGTGAGGTCATCCGACTCTCGTGGCGACAGATTAAACAAGGAATGAGTACGACATTTCTGAGCAAGTCCATAAAAGACATGAGGTTTATACAAGAGAGAGAGAAAGAGAAGAGTAAAATCGATACTTCACCAAGATTAGGGTTTGGGGAACAATTTCCTATAATTTATGGTTCATACTCCCGTGCTCTGACCTACCTTTCATAATCCACACATGAGCTCATCCACTCCAGTAAAACAACAACAGTTCTTGTGCATGTGTGATGTGATGTTATGCGAGTGTCGTCCATGTAACGTCTATCACAGTCACAATCAAATCGTCGTGCAAAACCATAAGACATAAGACAAAAGTGCCTAAAACATAAAACTGGGACGCATAAAAATGTTCAAAAGAAAATTACCAAAGGATCCAAGAAAAAAATGTGTCGCGTCGCGTCTTATGAGTCTTATCACATTCCCAAAACTGAAATACTGCTTATGGGCCAAAATGTCAACTGTGCATGTAATAGCCACAAAGAGTAAACTTGCATGACAGTGCATTGACAGCAGAATAAACGAAGAAGACCCAAACTAAACCACATTTCAGTATAATTATAGTGCTTCCAAGAAACCGAACGAAAGAGAATGAATATTCGGTTATTGACTAGCATGCAATTTCCCCATTCTATTCCTCAGAAACGACAACGTTACATAATTTTGACGCTATATGACAAACACAACATCAACATTAACCTCCATTCATGCTTATTGGCATTCACAATGGTTTTAAGTATATAGTGCAAACTACTGAAGTAATTAGTTTTGGTATTGCATTAGGAAATTAAGCAGCATGGAGTTGCACTGACTTGCATGTTATATCATCTTTACGGAAGAATATAATAATATGAAACAGACAGACATTAAAAATTCAGTGCATTCATTCTGGCAATGCTCATTCCGTTTCTCAGAGTGTAATTATATTTGTATAGAACAAGGTTTTGTTAAAAGGTCACAAAATAACACTAATCCCCAACAAACAGACAGCGAATTAGTATGACAAGGTGAAAATGTAAAGTTACTATTAAGTATAAGTTGGTTATTAAGTGTGATTCTTATATATGAAAAGTCATGTTGACATGTAGGAAAGTGGGTAAATATGATTATAACGATAAAGATAGAATAAAGTGTGAGTTTGCATTGCATTAAGTAGTTTGTTAGTTGGTGTGGTTATTTCATTGGAATTGTGTGAGAGTGGTGACGATAGTTAAAAGTAACGCGTTTGTCATTAATGGTGTAGTAGTTATAAATTAGTTTTTTATGGTGTTGGTTTCGTTACGGTATTCAAATTCAGACGGACATTCGTTTGGCAGAGTGTCTGAATGGAGAGTCGTACAATTCCAGGATGGGACTTGGCGAGTGAGACGGACTCAACTCGAAGGACTCGGAAGGCAGAATATGGCCGTGATGACTCGGATGATGCGATCCAGTGGAAGAAGACGTGGCTACTACGGCCGTGGACGACGATTGATGTGGATGTCGATGGTACACCGCTATGCTCACCGACTTTCGGTCGTACGGTTGCAAATGCGTTATTTTGGCGGGGGATTTGGTCAACGTGAGACGACGAGGTGGTCGAGGTCCGCGTGTAAACAACAACGGACATTTCGGACAACGGCATGAGCACACGGAAGTCAAAGACCCGCCAATTGACGAGGTCATCTCATGAGGTATATGACCTGAGATTATAGATCCGTTTGCTGTTATCACGTCTCCCTCCAAGCGAACTGCTCCAGCGGCAGCCTGAAAACATACAATTTTTCAAACAATATAATAATACAATTCCGTTTCACCTAACTCAAAGAGTATAATTTGTGAAAAAACAACTTTCAACTATATCATTCAAGATCCAACCTATTATTTTTTATTATAGTCTTTTTCATATATGTACTCAACAATTCTGGAGAAAGAACAGCGAAAGCAGTGAAAGCACCATAAAGTCTAGCTGGAAGACACTTTTAAAACTGTGTTGAGGCCTCTTAAAACAAACAAATTATACTTTTCATGTTTCATGTTCTCCAGAGGAAGGCGTAAACGAAGGCCAAGTGGTACAAAGTAAGAACTGTTGACTTGGGTCAATACGAAAGCAGAGAGTTATGCAAAAGAACACTTGAAACTTTCAAGTACCCTAGAATCATCTCAAATTCCTGTAAAAGCGTGGTAGGTCTTTATGAGTCCTTTGGGGACATCTCATCTCACCCGCAGCCATAGCATCTTACACACAGCTCTATCAGTATTTTCGCTTTAATTCTCAATCAACTCTTTTGCAAAAGGAGGACAAGGGAACTCCCATTGGCTGACGCAAAGCAGTACTCAACATTTCCCCGACATGGCCTCAGAGACAATTTCGACCTCGTGATTATACATCACAACCACTGATTACTTGATCAGCTTCTCTTGGAGATCGTTTAGACCGTTCAGCCTTTTCCTTTCATCGTTCCATCAGCTCTACTCTTTCTAAAACCGGGCACACCCAAAACGTTGGAAATAAAGGTAGGTCATAAATGCATAGTTACTACTCACTACTGTACTTGCCACTCACGTTCTACTCACAACAGTAGAAGCACTCTCAAAACCATGTTAATACACTTTTTTGATCCGACCAATAAGCCACCACCCGAAAATTCATAGGACAGAGGAAATGGCATACAAATGGAGAGAAAAATGATTACATTGATTAAATCTATCGTGCATCAGCGATATGACACAGGAGATGCTAAAATTAGAACTGCATTATATGTACTAGTCTACTATAGTGGACTATAGTCAACGTATATTATAACACCGAAACTTTGATTGATATATCGTACAAAACGAAGTTATCGTATGTAGGTAATAAATAAAATGACATTATTGGGATAATTTACCTGTAGTGCTTCAGCTTCATCCCTTCTCTCATCTTCTGTGTTCATCGTGATGAATCGCATGACGAGTAGATTCAACGAAGCAGCTACAATGGCAAGACCGAACAAGATGAAGATGAGAGCGAAGAAAACGTACTCAGGCTTGTTGTCGAGTGCACGATCCTTTTGCAGGGCGACCATGTCTCCGAACCCAATTGTGGTTAACGTGATGAAACAGTAGTACACTGAATCGAAATATGTCCATCCTTCGTACCGAGAAAATACTGTCGCTCCGCCTGCAATGGTCACCGTACTCAAGGTCGTCACCACACAAATTAGATTTGTTTCCGTGGCCTCTGTGTTCACACACCTGTTGGAAATCCCAAAACCCATCATCAGTTCCAACCTTCCTATCTATACTTTAAAAGGTTTCTTGCTGAAACTTGTGCAATAACATTTTCCTATGAAATGGAATATACTATACATATAAATAAGGATACTTTATAAGAATACGCTAAAATTACTTGATCATACTACAAAAAGTATCATATAAGTTAATTCTTTGTCTTATAATTGCAGGTATACAATCACGCGTTGTGTTCACGTAATGGGATCGCAAGCAAGGGAATATCAACATAAATATGCTATATCTGATGAATGATGATTCAAATTCACACTTCGTATGATGTAATCGTTTTCCGACACGGGAAAACAAGAAAAGTGTTCAATGTCGAATGTCTCTGTTACGTAACGTTATATAGATGATGACGCTTTGCAGCAGCTTTTTGAAGTTACTGCAGTTCCGATAGTACAAAACGAGAAAAAGGACAAATCAAAAATAGGAGTCGTCGTCCAAATGGGCAAAGGAGCAAAAGAAACTGGCTTCCTCTTTCGAAACAAACTTTTCTGGGTCCATCCTCTTTTTCCAAGAACATGAGCGGAAGCGCAGTCAACCTGGGACGGACACCACGAAAGGATAACAAGCGAAAGTTGTGACGACGAGGAGTCTCTCGTTCGTTCTTTTGAATCGAACACTTTGAGAGACTTTGAAAATTTTGGTATCTTCTTTTCTCTGTTCTCTCCCTTTTCTTTCAAACTTTATGAGTCCCACTAGTATATGACAGCGTGGGCAAGTCAAAAGAGTCAAGTGGGAAGGAGGAGAGGAAAGTCATTCTAAGTTCATAGATTTTTCGTTATACAAAAGAGCTTGACAGCTAATTTGAGTGATTAAAGTTGTGATTCCGGTAAGAAATGTTAGATCCTCTCATTTCCGCACAAAGTTGTATTTAAACTAAAAATGTTCAAGTTCTTCATGAAAACCGCAATTCCTCTTCTTCATTTTATCAAAATTCAATTTGGCATGGGAGAAGATGTTTTAATTCACTTTCTCACAATGTGCAAATTTTGTATAGAAAAAGCATACTAAATATTCTAAAGCAGTTGTAATAAACAATCCACAAACATAAGCGTTGCACATATTCAAAGAATGGAGAAAGTTTCACTTTCTCACAATGTACAAATTTTGTATAGAAAAAGCATACTAAATATTCTAAAGCAGTTGTAATAAACAATCCACAAACATAAGCGTTGCACATATTCAAAGAATGGAGAAAGTAGACCAGAAAAATCGTAATGACATTTTAAAAACTTGCTTTTATAAATGCGTTCTTCTTCGAGCCAACGCTAAAAAACATTTTCACGAGTCAACGCGTCTATGGAACTTAAAAAAAAACTAACTTTCTGTGCCAGATCGGAAACGTTGTGGAATGCATAGAACAGTAGTATGACGCTATTACGTTTTTAGCTTTACATAGAAAAGATAAGATGAATGCATTTCACGATTCACGACTCAAGTCGTCGTGATTTTACTATTTTTTGTCGTTTTTGATACTATAAAGAAATGTCAGAGCCAGCTAGTGATTTTTAGATTTTTTTATGGAATGTTTGCTAGCTCAGCGTGCCAGAAAGTATTGCTGTGAGACTGTGAGCCAAGTGCCGCCATCGCGTTCTTTTTATAAGTGCCTTAAAGGATAGAAATGGAAATGTTACTACGTATCTCTTACAAAACAACTATATATATATACCAAAAAAAACATGAAAAAGTGGTAATGTAACATGGACACCAAATGACAGAATGAAGGAGCAGAAATGTATGGTTTCATAGTAGGAAAAGTGAAAGATACAAAAAGGAAAGGAAATGGAGAATGCCGAGCCTAAGTATCCAAGTGCTCTACGAAGAATCCTGAAAAGAAAGTAAATGGTATACAAATGGAAGAAATGGGAATGGGACGAAAAGGACAGTGAGATGGAGCTCACCCAAGCATTCGAAAGGAGGTTTTCGGTCAAGTCAGTGCAGAATTCCAAATGAATTCCTCCTGTTTTTTTATTTCCTTTTTTTCGGTATTTCCAGAAAGAAAGCTCTTGGGGCTCAAGCACATCTGCTCTCTCACAAGAGCAAAATGAACAACAAAGCGGGCTCATCCTCTTTCTCCTCATATAACCCTGTATATATGCTCTATTGCTGTAGTACCACACCAAAATACCACATTTGGCTTTAAAAATGTGTTCTCTATGACCGCAGCAAAGTAAAAGACTGGAAATAAAACTAGTTCATGTTTAACATTAATGCTTTTCTTATGTCTTTCGACGAGGTTTCACTCGTTACTTTTCGACTCCTTTCAACATTTCCCCTCCAAAATACTGTGTACCATAAAATACACAATTTAATTGCAAATTATGCTTTCTCGTTTACGTTTTTTTTGTGTCAAACTTGGCGTGTATACAACACAAATCAATACAATATCATTTTCATTTGTACAGCAGCTTAGATGGAATTAAAATGGTCTAGCACGCTAGTCTGCTTCTCATTAAAGTTAAAGAACGAATTCAATGTTTTGGCAATAAACAAATGCTTTTTAATAGATCGTAAACACAAAACTATGGAAGAACCTTTTGGCTGACCAATTTGCATGAACTAAATGAACAGAGGGATAAATTTTTGAAAGGAGTCGAATTTTGTGTTCGTTAAAGTTGGCCTAAAGGTACTAAAATTAAATTTTAACTAGGTCAATGGAAACGAGAGCTCATTATATGAAATTGCCATTTTGTTCCTTTAAATAAAGTCTTCCTAAGGATTCTCCTTGATGACCTAAGGAACAATGCACAAGTCTCGGGCTCGAGACTCAAGGCTTCATTCCCAAAATTCCTCCGTGTTCTTTGAAAGTGCAAAAATGAGAACTTGCGCCAAAGTATATCATAATTCAGCACGTAAAATGGACTAAGTGTTTAAAAAGAGAAAAGTACAGTCGTAAAGTCAAGGAGGTAATGCACACTGAATTTAAGGGAATCATTACACAAAATCCAAGTTTAGGAACTTTTTGCTATGTTGTCCATTGCCATCTCATATATACTACTGCTTTTTGAAAGAGTGCATTCATGTTACAGTAGCCTTTTCTTTTTCGCAGGATGAGCTATCTCAGTCCAATTAATTCTGGACCAACTAATTGTATTACATAAAGAGAATTCAAGTCATCGCAAAAGAGATTACTTCCATTACACCAAATTACTCAGCTGATGCAGTTGCCATTCAAATTTCACCCAGGGAAATACAGTCATTAATTTAAATTGGAAATGGAAATGGCGCTGAGCAAAATTCCAACTTTCTCATCACCGCGTCGGGTCCTCCGAAATGCAAAATGTTTGTGTGATGTATTCGAAAGTAAATATTGGATTTACTTAAAACATGTTTTAAAGATGAATATTTTAAATACTTTAATGTTAACATGAAGAAGATGAACAGGGTATATAGTTTGAAGAAAATACAGAATTTTAGAAAAAAAAATTATGGTATCGTTTTCAATTACCGCACAAGGATCTCAAGGACCTTTGTGGTATAAAAATTAATATGCGGGTAAATCCTAGACTCGTTCAGACGATCTTGTGCCGACAGTTCTCTTCCTTCCTCATATTTCCATTAAAAGCTCAGCTTGGTGAGCCTCAGAGTAAGAAACCGCAACATAGGAAGAATAAGTCATATTTTGAAGGGGCGTCATAATTTATCATGTCAACAAGGCGAAAAAGGGTCGGGTCTCAAACCCAAACTCTTCTCCCCGGACAAATGGGTTCCTTCTGGTGCAACTCTGTTCAAAATCCGGGTCAAACTGTACGTCTATGTGCGGGTAGAGAGAACGACTTTTTTGGCTCGAGATTCTTTTGCAAACAAAATGCTCCTCTTTGGTTTGCCAAAGTCACTCTTTGGAGTGAATGCCGTAAAGAATCATTTCTCTTATGGTTAGACGACGACCAGTGGGAGTTATTCATGCTGAAAAAATCGTATCTCTTTTTTCCTTTTCATGGTGTCTCAAAGTCAATTCTCAAACTCTTTCTTGTGTGTTTGAAGAGGGAGAGAGAAAGCGTCTTACAAAATAGAAATGTATTAAGATGAAAAACATTGGGAAAAAGAATGGAAGAATGCGAAAAAAGAAACTCACCGTGCCAGTTTCTTCACATTTCGAATGGCAAAGGAGGAAAATCGATTGAGTCGCTCTCCAATGCTCTGGAACATGACCAAACCCAAGGGGATCCCAATCGCCGCGTAACACATGGTGAATAATTTACCACCGATTGTCACCGGAGTCGAGTGTCCATAACCTGGAGAAACATCAAAACCAAACTAAGTGTCAATGTCCATTAAACATTTATCAAAACTGTTAGTTTGTCCAGTCTCAACCATACAATTCAATGAACCTCAAAATAATCTTAAAATAAACCTCAAAATAATAATAGTATCATAGCACCATAATATCTTTACTCTGTCCTACCTCCTCTATAGCATTATATCCTTTTTACACCAACCATGCCATATAATCAAAGCCTGTGCATTTATGCAGTTGTGATGATAACGATAAGATAACCCATATAAACGAAAATCTTGCAATTTAGTTCTCATTAGTATTCGTATGCTCGCACTGCTTATGCGGCAAAAACTCCTTCGTTTATCTGCACTTTGTAATGAAAGTGGAGAAAGGAGGGCGTCCATCAATGCATTTTTTATAATCTTCGCATTGCCACTGTCCCTATTTAAGTTAACATTATCTAACATTACCAAGATTGATTTCAATTCTTATAATAAATGTATTATACACTGTTCTATACTTCATCTTGCACACATCGATCATTTGTTCTAAAAATGCATAATTAGATATTTGTTTCATCATCGAAAACTCAACACGCAGAAAAATCTTCAACAACATGGGCCTATGGAAGATTTTTGCAATGTTGTTCACATTTTGTATTTATTCAAAATCCTAAAGACCCAGTGTAGAAACCAATTCACAAACATGTTTACCGATCTAACGACAAGAAAAGGAAAACAACTTTAGAATAAGTACCGTTTTTTTACGTCCTCGTTTTTATGATCAACTTCTTCAAAATACGAAAAAGCTTTTGATCAGCACAATTCCCATGTGACTGTAACCATCAGCGTAGAGGGGTAAACGTGTTTACGTCTAATGTTTTCAGAACAAGAAAATTAAATGTACTCCGTCTTCAAAACTTAATTATTGACAATGCGCTCAAGCATGACAATTTCAAAGATTTCAATGATAATGAGGCAGTGGGAGTACAAAAAAGTCTAGATAGAAGACAGGAGAAAGGAGACAGATAGACAACAAAGGCATTCAAAAATAATTGTTTACCCTTGCGACTCTAGAGTGACAAAATCTCGTTATTTTCTAACGTTTTGTATATCAGCGTGATTCTAGAAAATACGTCGCATTTGCTGAGAAAAGCTATGGACGACGAGAGAAACCAAGAGAAGAGACTTTTCCGAGTTTCGTGTCTAACTCAAAACGTGCAAAACGCACAAAGGGAAGCGGACAGAGAGGAGCCCAAGAGGCACAAACGCCACAAGACGACATTACGCTCATAAATTTTACCAACTCGTATGAATATTCATCTTGTCGTCCAACCTGAGAGAATGCACCCAGGTGATAAATCCACTTTCAAAAACGACCACAGTCATAGTCCAATGAACTCCATTATTCTGCTTCCTCCGACCTGAAATCAGTGCATTTCGTGACTCTGGTGAGCTAGTCTGGTCCACTGACTCTTGAAGTATATGAAAACCCAAAAAAGAATCTTTTTCATCTAAAGAACGAATCATCGTGATCTTTTCGTTCTATTTTTGTCCAGCATTCAACGCACAGTAGGAAGACCTCCAAAAGTTATAAATCTAAATTCCTTCACTGGACAGTTGGACATGCACAATTCTTTATATTGGAAATAAACATCAATAATCGACGACTTATAGAGTATAGAAGAGATGCTTCCATATACAAAGGGACACATCCTATAGAAAAACCCTTTCTTTCACACTTGTCTCATACGAGTTTTACCGTTGCAGAGGAGCAAAACGAACAAAAGAGAGAAAGTGGGCGAAATTCCAAGGAAAAGTTCCCGTGCTTTCCCACTTTACAAATACCCTGAAAAAGCAGAGATTTAGAATGGTCATAATTCTAACAGTCAATCGTGCTGGACACATCATATGAAGTTTTTTTTCCAACATATACTCTCCTTGCCAAATCAATTGAAATGGACTTCCCGGTCCGCTAGTTTTCGCACATCACCTAACCAATTTTCAATTTCGATTTCCTCTTTTGGCCCTGAGTCTACAAGTTCCATTATCATTGAGGTTCATTTTCAAAGGTCTATTGGTCTTTGCCATTACCCTCGTGGCCAAATGGTCTCAAATGCTCCATTGAGGATCATCAATACTTTTCCCTTTGGTCTTCTTTTTCTTTCACCTTCCATTTTCAGTTCATCCAAAAGTTCGATATGACCAAGAGCCATGAAATGAAACCAAGCTTTCTTTCTCACCTTATTTATTTTAACTTTAACGTCGTAAAGTTTATCTGTAATTGAATGTTTTGGAAAAGGTCATCAAAATTAACTTTCATTCGTGTTCTGTACTAATACTCATTCTTTATTGCGTAATAATTGCATTGTAGGATTTTTATTTCATTGGCATTGTACAAATATATCGACAGTTATAAACTATAGGATCTATAGGATATATATTTTGAAAAAACTGCGCATTTGAACATTGAAAGATAGACTTTGAAAGTTTTTTTAAAGAGCTCATTTGAACAGTTCTGTTTAAGTAAAAGTTGGATGTTAATCTCTTCTTTTGGTTTCGCTATTTTAACTTTTTTCATTACTCGAACTCTGTCTTCGCCAATGCCTCAGAACGATGTTTGAAAGAAAAAAGAATCGTTGCTTTTACAATGATTTGATAGACAGTTCTCATTGTAGTTTTCGACTGGATTTTTCATACGGATTCTTACTTTTTTAGTCTTTTACAGAGTAGGTCTCACGTTAACTTTCAATCAACAAAAGAAATTCAATTTATATAGAGAGAAAAAGGCTGTTTTTCATCGGGTACAATTTGAACTGCCGGAAGCCTATTTTCCAATTTGTTGGAGTACTTTCAATAAGTAAATATTAGCAGTTTCCAAATGTTCAGAGTACGAATTCAAATAACGAAACACAAAGTTTTACAATGCACCATGCGGGATCACAACGAAATGACCTCGCTACTAGGAAAAAAGCCCGGTGAAAATGCTCATCATCTTGGTCTGAAAGTTGTTCATCCATGTAAGAATTCAAACTTTTCGGGCCACCTACCTGAAACGTTCTTTCATCATCGATTAGCAGCGGAGCGTGTAAACCCAACAACGAAATTACCTTAAAACTTTGCGTTATTATTATTTTTAACTTTTTGCGACTACCAATTGTACCTTAAGGTCTTCACTTTATGACAGATTGTTGTGAAAGTAGAACAGTGACATTGCAATTTATATTAATAAGAAACTTTGTGGTCTAAAAATAGACTTTGATAGTTTTGCTTTTGCCTATAGATTCAATATCCGACTATATGTAGCACTCATGTAGCTCTCATCATGCAAGGACTTCATCTCATTTTGATCACAGCGTGAAATCAAGTCATCTTTGGCAAACCAATTACTACCAAGCAAAATGACAGAATCGACCGGGTTTGCGTTTTGGTTGGTTCAAGTTTGTTTGCTTGCAATAAGTGGATCGGATCCGTAAAGTTGACTCTCTCTCAGTTATAAATAAAATGATAACAGTAGTTACTCCTGGTGAAATTGCGACTGAATGTTTTGCTTCAAATACATCTTCAAAAACAATTTTGAACTCCGCTTACAATTCTTAGCTCAAATTCAGATACTTTGCTAACAATAACAAAAAAGCTTCTCTGTGTAGAGAAAAAAAACTTTCACTTTTTTTGTATTCTATGAACATGTGTTCAAATTTCCTAATTCGGATAAAGAATTCGGTACGGAGGCAACTTCTCTGTCAGACCCTGCTAATGGGTTTACACGTCCAAAAAACTCTGTTGTCCTAAAACTTTGACTCGTCAGCATGCCTCATCATGAGCACTGAACAAAAGAAAAAAAACCGTCTGACAAACAAAAACTTTGGACAAACTTGAGTGTCTTCGCTTATTAGACCTCAGATGCACTCAGTAAAAAACCTATATAAAACCGAAAAACTATATATTACATAGTACAATTCAACATGGGGCATGTCCGGACTCGAAAAGTTATAGTATAATACATATAGTACCAAAACTGCAATCAGAAGAACGGACATGTCCGATCAAATTCCTATAGAAAACATACCTTAAAGGACTTTCTTCTCGGACGCAAACACTAGCTTTTTGTATTACTTGTTCTGTTGATCTTGGTTAGAATTAAGCATTCTGAGAGCATCTTGTAACTTTATCAAACCGCCTTGTAAGCATTCGAAGGGTAGGTTCAAGTCCCAATTCAGAAGCGCCTACATTCCAAGAATCCCGAAATTCTCTTCAGACCTGTACACGGGTAGCATTGAGCTCAAAACTAGCTGGAGCTACGTCACAAGAAGAAGAATAAGACTTCTCCATTGCATCTGAGCCCTGGAAAGTTGTTTGAGGGTATTCTCCTATAAACTCATCACAAGAAGACGCAAGAGTTTTCTTTATTACAGTGCAGTCTTTGACGAGGTCTTGCACGTTTTCAGTATTGCAACCTTTAGTACACTACTGTGTTACTAACCAAACCAGGGTAAGGTGATTACTGATTACTCAAGGAAAGAAGACAGAGAAAGGCTGAGGCTTGAGACGAGATAAGCCAGTACAAAATGTCGACAGGAACGAACGAACCGTAAGATAATAAAAAAGCCTTAACTCCTGCAGATTTGTACTACCTCACCCAAAACGATGAAACCCTTTGCAACTTGAGAACAGAGAAGCACAATCTTCTTAGGCCTCCGCAAAACACGCGACAGAACTCAACAGCAACGTCGAGTCAACCACCACAAAAGTAGGATAATGCAATCCTTTCGTCAGCTCCGTCTCGTTCCAAGATTCCAAGCTTTCCAGTCAAAAAGAGAATACACGGAACGCAACGTGCCAAATCCTTCATACTGTACAAAAGGTGGAGAAAGTATAAAAGGTTTCCTTTGAACTTTTTGTTCATTTAACGTTCTAATTCCTCCTGAAAAGAGAAATGGAATTCCATATTTTGTCGTTTCGCAAGCACAAATAAATTAAAAACGGACCAAATTCTCCAGTAAAGTCAGGAATTCAGTTTTGAGGGACTTGCAACGCTCCAACATACCTAGCAAAATAACACATAACATTTTGCTGCTAAATAATGTATCATATCTTCTATTTATAGGACATTTCAGTTGAAATTCATGACTTTACAATATTATTGAAATATATATTGGACATTTGAGAGACCGATTTACGTAACTTTGTCGGTCGGATGACTGACGAGACAACTTTGTATAAATCTTAGCATTATTCATCGTCAGTATGACAGTCGGACGCCGAGAGTGCATGAGATCAGCAATGAAAATGGACTTGCATGTGAATCTGAATTGTGCAGATTTGCAAACGACTCAACTCGAGCGTAAGATGACGTACAGTGAAATGAGACAAATTGCCTTTTGCGTTTGCATGGCAAGCGGAAACACGAAACACTCTGAGAAATTGTACGTCTACGAATTCGTCGATGGGAGCAAAATAATAAGACTTCATGAGACAAGCGAAAACCCTTCATTTTAAGGGCAACTGCTTCCCCTGAATGCAGACGAAGAGACAAGAAGATTCTCTCTGTCTTGTACTCGTCTACTAGTGCAACGTCAAGGCAAAGAATCCTTTTGGGAAGAAACTAGACACAAGCAACTTTATCATTATTATCTTTACATCTTATGAATATCTTGGGACGGCATGAAGTCGCCCAGAGAGAAAATCGATTGATCATCCTCATCTCTTTGTAACCTTCCTAACGCAAATGGAGGAAAAGACAATGGCCAAAGAAGCAGAAAGCCTCTTTGGTGCAGCGCGTGTCCTACTATCACTCACTGCATTTGGTTCTTAATGTACCGTGTTCAAATTTTATATTTCATGCAATATTACGTATGGCTCTGTACCAAAATGCAAATTCAAAATGTAACATATTACCATATTACATACTCGTTTCAGTACAAAAGAAAAAAAAATTGTAGTATTATAAGGTTTTCTATGTCATATACTTTAAAAAAGGTTTTCCCCTCATTTTTAAAACAACGCAGTCATCCTTACTATACGTGGTCCTAAATTTTAAAACTGAATTTTCTTCTCAGACATGGCTTGACAGGATTTTCATAGTTTGTTCATGAATTTAAAAAAAAACTGAGATAAAATGAAAAAGTATCGTGGTCGTGGTGCATTTTTGTAATACTTTTTTGAAAAGTGCCTTAAAAGAACTAGGTACTTTTTTATCATATTTCACAACATTATTCACCATGTCGTCTTCTTCGATGCATGACGTCAGTGCTGTAGGCATGCACTGTAAATTTTTATTAGTTGATATGCGACATGTTGCATGAAAGAAAATGATAAAGTTTAAAAGTTGGGAATTGTTAGAGACGACTACTTTGAAAGTGAAAGTAGTGAAAGTGGCTAGAACCTGAAAGTTAGACTGGAGGCGTCGAGTGGAGACACACAAAGGTACAAAACCATACAACGTAACTGCATTAGACGAAGACGAAGGAAACCAAGCTATTATGAATTAAAATTCCTAACGCCACTTAACGAATTAGATGGATTTGGAACTGAAAAGGAACAGAAGGCAAGGCGAATCTTGGGAAACTTGTTTGAGAACCTTTCTCACATTTTCACAAGACTGCAGCTTTACAACAAACGACGGAGTCTGTAAAGTCTACACAGTCTACAGCTTTTAACATGTTCACTATCTCAATTTGCCTGAATTGACTTAGGTAAAATCCAAACATCAATGCATTTTCTCTTCGGCGACTTACTGTCTTTGACTCTGTGACCTTTGACGACATTTTCCCTTGTCTAACTTGACGTGGGTTAACATTTTATATTTGACAGGAGAAAAGGTGTGCAACTCTACGCGGCGCGGCGGGACGTGGCTTTTAAAGAACGTTAAAAAGGTTTTGTCGTATAATTGTATAAATGGAGTGCCTTATTCGAATGCTGTCGTCATCCTCGTTCTATGATCACAGACATGATCTGCCACTCTAAGACTTTGCACTTTTGCCAGCATCGTTTCTTGACTTTCCAGACGTGTCTTAGAGATTCAGGACAGAGCAAATGTGTCAGGGACGGTCCATAAGCCTTCTTTATGACAAAAATCGCATAGTTCTGCAGTGTCCTTTTCAAAGTATAACATTCTCTGGAAACGAATAGGACAAAGATTTTAGTGCGCAAATTGTACTCTAGTCGACCTACTTTTTAAACACACCAAAATGAATACTAAATGCACTGTGCATATATAAAGTTGAACAAACGAATATGATAATTATTTTAGAATACATATAACAAGATTCCAAGTAATAATCAAATTATCCTTGTATCATCGTAACCCGAGCGTTATTATACGCAAACATTTTACCTGCTTATAATTATAATGGCTATAACTACAGAAAATACTTAATTTTGCACAGTTTGTAAGCTTGCCTAGACTGTTTTCAATCCGTCACGTCACGAAATATTTCAGAACGAAGTTTTGGGATATCGGAAGTATTACACGAGAACTCGTTTTACACATTCACGTGCTGGTACTCATACAAAGAAGATCCCTTTATTCTCATGCCTTAAAAGTATCATAAGTCGAAAACGTTCCACGTGAAAAGTAATGTACAAAAACTAGTACAAGGAAAACAATTTTAACCGTTAATTCTCCCGGGTGAGTTCAACAACCTCAAGAAATTGTGAAAGGTGGGAATTGTCCCAAGACGTGATCTAATAGCGGAGCAAGAACAGAATCTTTGTGGAATGCTCCTCCAGAACCTGAACCCAAAAGAGAGAAACTCTCACCGACGTTTGTAGTAGTCGTCAATAGTTCAATTTTGGACGCGGAACGCATTGTTCGAATGCATACAAGACACAAAGCATAGTCACAGTTCAGAATAGAAGAGAGAAGCACTCTGGGAAATGGAAAGTCGGGTCGGTGGACGAGAAAGGCTTGAGTAAACAGTGGGGAACACATAATCCGGGAAGAAATGGTTGGCGCAGACGAAGGAACTCTGCCCATTCTTCCCATTACTCCATTAGAGTTTTCCCTTTCACGTAAAAAAAGGGAAAGCGTTGGATTCCCACCTTCACCATAAAACGCCAAAGAACCGCTTTCACGTCTACATATAGTCTACGGTACACACACGACTCTAGGAAAATACCTTTGTGGTTGTCGTGGATTGAAAAAGAAAAATTTCTTCCAAATGCTCTTCATACAACACTCAAGACCAGAGAGTTTTTTGGAGAGAGACGAAGATCTTCGTTCCGTCACCAACAACACGACAACAAATGCACCTCTGGGGCTTCCTTAATACCAATTGTCGTATCTTTTATCTCCTTTTGCTTTTTTAACCAACTGCTTTACTTGAGCACTCTCATTCTGTTCTTATCATTTGTGTCTTGTATGTGTCCCATTCCCATTTGCGTCTAATTTATTTCACAAGCAGCCATACAATTCATTTGTCAAAAGTCACCCATGAACACAAAAAAATAAACAAAGGACAAAGACAAATAAGGCTCAATTCAACTTCTTTGTACTACGTACTATGCTCATTTTTATGGATTCAATTGTACAAAAGCTGACCTACCTCAAAACCTCAATAGTACAAACAAAACGTTCTTTCATCCTTAAACAAACGTGAACACCTCAGAGTTTTTTTACATCATATTTATATAAAACATGACACAAAAACGGACATTATGCAATATATGCTTCATAAAAGTTACTCTGGCAAAACAAAACACGTCCTAGTTAAAATATTAAACAGTTGAGTCCAACTTGAGTTTTTGGGACACAATACAAAACAACGCATCGTCGTGTTACAAAAATTTAACATGTCGTTATGTCACTAACTTTCCGTGAAACATGCAAATGGGTGAAGGTGGAAGTATCTGTATGAATAGTATAACGGAATATATACCCAATCCGTCAACTTTGTCTAGTACTTTTAGATGAGAGACGACGTCGTTCATGAATACCTGATGGTATGAGGAGGATAAAGATTTCCTGTATTGGAGTATTCAATAGCACAGTGAGCAACATCAGAGTGAACGTGAACGGAGATTGATGAGGAGAGCACTCAATTACAAGTCAGAGTGCCAATATGAAACTTATATAATGTCGTATAGGAACATGCCATACATTCGCTTCCAGTTATAAAACATAACATAAATACAACGAGACTGCGTTGAACGCAAAGGAAAGGAAACAATGATAGATGATGTACGAAGAAGAAGAAAGGAGCAGATAATAAATTAAGTTTACCGATCGTGGTGAGCACAGTCGTGGCGTAGTAGAAGGCCCCGGCAAACTTCCACTGTGAGTTGCCTGCTTTTTGTGGAACTAATTTGAGAATGACTGTTTCTAAAATACGGTAGTCGTCCAAAGATATATTGTAGCGAAGGTAGAGCACTTGGTGCAAATCTGGAATCAACATAGTTAAAAGAATTGTCATGAATCATGAACCAAACATCATCATTAGGATAGAATTTTTTGCATTCATTTTAGGAACCAAATTGTTTGAAATATACAGCGTAGTGGTAAATGATACTGAGGGAGAATGTGAGATGATGTCGCCAAACCTCTCAAACGAGACAAGTGACATCTTGGTGCAAATCTGGAATCAACATAGTTAAAAGAATTGTCATGAATCATGAACCAAACATCATCATTAGGATATAATTTTTTGCATTCATTTTAGGAACCAAATTGTTTGAAATATACAGCGGTGAAGGATACTGAGGGAGAATGTGAGATGATGTCGCCAAACCTCTCAAACGAGACAAGTGACATCGACCTGGTCTATTGACGACAAAGCGATTATAAGTCAGTAGAGTGACAGCGACAGCACGCGTTGTGATTGCTACCTTTCTTAAATTACAGTGTCATACAATCCCTTTTCTTCATGTCATTCACAATGAAACACACAAAAAAACGATGCAACAACTCATTCGTGAATCATTTCTCTTCTTCCGTTTAGTTATAGCTTCTACGGATAGGAGGAATGTAGGAAAAGTAAGAACAAACTAGTTACAGCTTTCCTGCTACGTCGCAACTCGCAACATCGCTAAAAATAAGAAAGAAATAGCCGTGGGACCTTTACAACTTACGACAAACGGAAGATATGCTATTTAGGTTGACAGGAAAACAGCCACGGAAAGAAAGCAGTCATTCTTTCTCTGTCTGGTGTTATAATGTATAATGTAAGATGCTATCCATCTCCTGTCATCGCCATATGAAAGTCATTCTGCAAACAACCCAGCTCAACATTTCTCAATATGAACACATATTTATGATACGCCAGGAAAATAAAATACAGGAGCAAGTCTCCAATGGGCTTTTCATTCTGCGTCTGTATGAAATGTGCAAAATGCTTTGAAATGTCACTACCGTTGTTTCTTTGAAAATTCATTGCGCGATTACTTATTACTGTTTCCCCTCCTTCACAATGACCTAATCGATATGAGCTTTCACAAAGGGAAACCGAGTCGAAAGCTTCCAATGTCGATTTCTTTTGTTCTCTTTCAGCTGGACATGAAGTTGACCCATTCTGAAAGGTATATCGTGCCAAGTCAAGTCAAAAGGTGTCATGCTTACGGAACAATTCAATTAAAACCATTACAAGGCTATTACCATCACCATTTCCATATTTCATAATAGTTAGATACAAGTAGGGAAAAACTTAAGAGCATGTTGATATGCCATTTTCATTTCATAACTTTTCCCCTGTTATCACATTGCACACTTCACATTTTCAAATTGACAAGGACTGGAGGGCAACAGACGTTCAAAGAAGGGCAAAGAGGATTATTTGACATGATCGTAGATTTGAGTGACTTGAATTTCCATTAATTAAAAATACATCTTTTTCAAGCAGTCATAAACCCTTAAGGAATTTATAGATGGAGACGCAAAAGACAAGATGAGTTGTACGAACGGTTTGTCCAGTCTTGTCCCTCGTGGGCTTGAACCAAAATGAATAAAAGTAGAGTAGCGGTCTGTCTAGCGAGTTCATGGAACCGGACCGAATTGTATTTTCTTCCTTTTGCAAAACCAAGTTAATTTACTCTCAGAGTCGCTAAACAAATAAACTAGGAGTATACAAGTATACTACATATCCTTTCGTTCCCTTCTCGTCTTGCATGACTGGCGTATCTCATTTCTTTTTCGTATAGCTTTGCATTTACTTCTTTTTCTTTCTATAAATAGAATGAAAACGTTTTATGGGACTGGGAAATCGGAGCAGGTCTTTCACTCGGTCCCACGTATCCTATGGACAAGTATAAGCTAGACAAGATTCGGGTAAAATCCTTTGAGACCACAAGACAATACTTTCCTCATTTCCATTCCACCATCCTCATTCACTCAACTCAAGCTCATGTTGAATGAGTCAAGTCAGTTAGAGGACAGTGTGAAGAGAAAACCCTTTTACAAATTCATTTGGATTACAAAATATAAAGTTGTTTGGAGATCCTCTTAATAAAATTAGTCTAGAGAAAGAGAGAGAAGAGTCAAAATGGGCGAATGAGACTTTTCTGCAATAGTAGCAGCAGCAGGGGACGCACTTTTCCCTTCATGACCCACATTATCTTGAGACTCTCTTCTCTGAGAAATATAGTCACAATAAGGAAACGAGTTTCTTCAGTTTTCATTGCCACTTTATGAGTATAAGTCGAGCTAAGTACGGAGCAGATCCCAGTTCACGAATATTTTAAAGTATTGCATAAATCAGGACCAACACACCAAAAACCCAGAGCACAAAAAAGCTTTTCCCACTTCGTCTCTCATTTTCTCTCCTTCTGAACTATTAAATACACGGTCATAAAATGCGAGAAAACTTTTTAAATAAATGTGCCTTGGAAATGGAATGTACTCTTTTGGAAAGAATAAACTCGTAAAGGAGAGAAAGGCTCCGGTGTGGCGAAATGTTTTCTTTCATTTTATGACTTTGCAGTTTGCACTTTGCACTACTTTACTTCACATTATACTACTGAAAGAATTGACAATTCTATGTGTGAAGCATACAAAATTAATATACCAAACAAATCTGAGAATGTTCAGGATGAGGTGTTATATGAGCCATGAGAGACCATGCCGTGGTTTTGCGCAACAAAAAGTCATTTCAGTTGTTCACTCAACTACATGCTAATTCTATGTTAAAAGCGCAACAACAACGTTAACACCATTCCACTATTTAATTTATGTACTAGTAGAAACTTAACTGTGGGTAAATTGCATTATTTTCACATAGAAGTTATATGGACTTCGGTAATTAGGTTTGATTCCTTTGCTTAATATACACCTTAATGATTGAGTGATACCCTTAAATTCAATTATACGTTAAATACAAAATTACAAAAGGCGAGCAATTGAAATTGTAATTTCGTTTGGGTATTTTTCCATGCGGAATGGTAGATAGACACCTCATTCCAAATTCATGAACAGATACGGCGATGAAGCTCTAATAATATATTGGCATTATCGTGGTTATTGTTTAAAGGTTTGCGTATGAAGCTTATACGCTACGTCTACGTTGTTACGATGAATAACTCATATCATGTAAGGTTTGATGGGTTTTCCTGATATTGGGGTCGCTTTTTGAAATTACTATAGTTCAGAGCTGTTTACGTTCCCATCTGATAGTATATTAAAAACGCGAATGATATGAAAGACTCATCAAATTTTCTATTAATGGAATATGGCTCTAAAACCTACCTTAACCTTCTATCGAAACGGTAAAGCCATATTCCGTCGAGTACGTTAGACACTCAAAACTCGACAAGGACCGATGACAACGACGTCGACATCGTCGTCCAATTTTACTCGCGGATGATTTAACTGCAGCTCATATTTCATGAGAGGTATCTCATTCAAAACGACTAGGAAAGCGATTTGGGGAAATGAAAAGAGTCTAGTTGTCTAGTCTGCTGCGGGTCTGAAGGAATTCTCGTGTCAGAAATTAAATGTGCTGATTTCTGCTGTCGTCTGTCGCTTTGATGATTTTTACTACTCGTCGTATCAGATTTGCAATTACAGTAAACGACCTTTTCTTCACGATGAACATGGGAGTTTCAGGTACTTCGAGACAGAGAAAGGTAATGATTCCAATTTATTGTACCAACTTGGCTACTTTACTGACAGACAAGCGGCATTTATAGCCAAAGTGTGGAGACGATGAAGATGGAAATGCAAGAATTTGAGTTGCGTTTAACAGCTTATACGAATCCTATCAAAAATACTTTCACACAATGCAACGAAACGGCGGAATATCAAATGACATCAAACTGATGAAAGTGAATCTTATTCAAACTACAAAAATATTGGACAAGATTTTAAAGAAAACGTTCACCCTGTAGCAATTCATAGGTCAAAAACTCTGGAGAATTAGTCGTTCCCAAGGACAAGATTATAAAAAAAACTTGCGTGTTCAAACTTTGACATGTGTTTTTAAGACACACATCATAATAATTAAACTTCTCCAAGCAAACATAAACCTCAGTAGTATATCCAGATGGCTAAAAATACCAAATTTTGCTATCAATAATGTAGCAGGACAAGCAAGCGAAGGGATGTACAAAACCGGTACAGTGAATGACATCATGATCATGATTGACTATGAAAATAAACCCATTCATCTCTCATACGAATTATTACACTGGAACTTACTCAAAGGGCTTCAGCAGTGTTCAAAAATGTTGTTCATGATTCATGAAGCAGTTTTCAAACAAATCACAAAATTGTAAAATATTAAAATGTAAATGTAAATGGAGTGTGATGCCAAAGGCAATTCTGAGAATTCCTAAAGCTAAAGTAAAAAGTGGTTTAAAAAGTGTTGATAAATGGGAAACGAGGACAGACAGAATTTCGACAAATCCGTAGCACATTTCCGTTCCCAATGCAATATAGTAGTAAGTCGAGGTAACATTATCCGAGTTTGCATACATGCATAAAGTAAAAACAAACAAGGGCAAAAAGGGCGTATTCCATTAATGTAAACTTGCAAAGTCGGAAAGTCGCAACTCTCTGGTCGTTAAGCTCACCCGGATTTGACCTGCGACTCAGACTCAGACTTCGACTCTGTAATCCCAAACTCTACGAATGGTAACTTTAATATTCTACGAAGACATATTATGGCATCAAATCGTTTATGCTTTACCATGCACTGGAACTCATGACACGGATTTTACTTATTTAAGCCCTTATGAAACGCTTCAGACATGCCATGAATGTCATCCAGTTTAAGTTTATGGATTGAAGCTGTTCAACCGCTTGGAGCTTGTAGTTTTCAAAAGTCATTAAAAATTAATTGCAATTAAGGTCTCATCATCATTCTGGCTCTGGTAAGAAGAAACTAGAAACCTAAAACCATTCACGCAACTACAAATTACTAATATTTAAAATCCATTGCTGCGTCGTTCGTGGTTAACTACCATTTCAGATTGCTTTTCGGTTCAAAACCTACTCCAACTACGATTTCATCAAAATATAAAAAGGAGCAAGAGCAAGAGTCGTGAATTTACAGAGATTTCACTCATAAAAGATGACGAGACGTCAAAATACGAACGTGGATTTGCACTTTGGTGCAATACTAAAACTGGAAAAGCAGTAGCGAATAAACTGGAGTTTACGACCACTGGCGATTGTGCTGATGGCAGCTCCTATAAATATCCTCAGCAAACTCCAAGAGTTTTGACGTTAAATTTGTAATGAACCTGCTTTTGCAGGTAGAGCAACAAACTATGGTGAAATATACACCAGACACCAGTTCAATGTGGCAATTCTGTGGAATTTCTACAAAAGCTGTTTTAGAGACCGGGTTATTTACTTCAGTCTGGAATGTCAAAATTTCAGACAGGAAACCGCAAATTGTGAAACAAGGCTTGTGCACCCCACCGCGTAGTTTATACTTCGGCTAACTTAGACTTGTCGAAAAAAAATTAGATTGCTCACTGTGGGCACTAAATATTAGCACAACATCATTCAAAGGTCAACAAGATCGGGAAAGTTATGGTTTTTATGCGGGTCCATTTCAGAATTAAATGCAGCACTCAACACTTTACGATTAGCAGATCCTAAAAAGAAGAGTTGCTAGATTTTATCACAGTAGTTTGGCGATTTTAACTATTCTTTCAGTTTCGTGATTTTATGACTTTACATTGCCTTTCAAGATTATTGCACTTTTACAGTTTGTACTGGATCTATAAGAAAGGAGGACAAGTGAACAATCACGGCATAATTATCATTCTAAAGCAATTATACGTAAAAGGACAATACAAAAGGGAGGAAAGAATTTGAAAGTTTAAATTACATGAAAAGGATGAATGGGAAATGAGAACAACTTCCAACAACGTAATCTGGAAACGGAAAACGTGAATTGGAGAAAGCAGGGGAAAAGCAGTTTGTGAATGTTTTTACTTTCGTTCAGGATTTCCTATTCATATAAATATACAGTCCTTTCGCTATTAAATCCCTGGACTAAGAATTATTCTCCACAAACGGAAAAGCCAAAAGCCGACTGATTGGAGTAAATTAAACTGACTAAATACATAATTCATTTGGCCATTTTGGCGTAGGTTCTTCCTTTTACAAACCAAGTGGCAAAGATCCCCTAAGTTGTCTTTCTACCAAAGTTTGTTGAGTAGGAAAATTTTGAAATCCCTGTGCTGCTCCTTCTGTTGCTCACGAAGAGGTTACGATGGAGGTTTACTTTAGTTTACTATCTCTCCTATCTCCCAACTTTATATCTATTCTATTTTGACTTTCCAGCAAGGAGAAAGCACATGACGAAGACCACCACAAGCAATTACACGAGTTCCTCCAGTATACTTTGAATTAAAATCCTCGTCATTTGTTCCTTCTACTATTCATAGCCTGCCTACACGTCCTCAATTCAAATAATAACTGGCTATAAAGCTATAAAAGTTGAGCATCTGTCATGCACTAGTACAAAATTAGAAATCTGCATGCGCATGAATACATAAAAGCACTGGGTCGTCCGTCGTCGTCTCCTCAGCCAAAATTCCAAATTAATGTCGACGAGACACGCCTCTATAGTTAATATATAGCAAATCTGCCATACAATTAGATATACTAACACCAACACTAGACATGTATAAATTAATTCTAGCAAAAATCTCGAACGGGAAGGTAATAGTAGATTTCCCATCATCCCAAGCTTCGTATGTTTCAGTTCAGATGCAATATAGCGATATATATGCAAAACGAAAACAATAGAAGTCAGGAATCTATTGTTCTGTAAATACAGTCATCAAAAGCCACATTCCAAACCCAATGAAGGAAAATTATTAACAAAAGGATTCTACTAATTCAAATCCACTCAGGCTTCCATGATCAACAAGCCAGCTTATCCTGTGATGCATAGCTTTGATGATATCACGGTATCAGAAATGATGCTCGAAAGTGTCTCGCCTGACTAATCAGTTTCAAAAGGACTTCAAAATTAATAAATTGCGTAGCATTGTATTCGCATCTGTTGCATTTTAGTGTTCTCCTGCTAAAGAATTCACATTTACAGAAGGTAACACAACTTTATTCATAGGTAAATTAATAAACTAATTGAGTTCCAGATCACATAATTCTGCAAGAACAAAACAACAAAAGAGAGCTTTCGAGTAACTGAATACTGAACATAAGGATAAAACGTAGTAAAACCCAAACGCCCATTCTCCATACTGGGGAATAGCGAGCAGTGTTCGGTATTATTGAAATACAGTTGAAATTGAAATGCAAAGTAGTCCAATTACTCTTATTTCCCGTCTTAACGAGATAAAGGATAAAAGACCAAAGTAATTTATAAGCCAGCTCTTTGTTCAGTTAAGGTAGCGGTAATTTTTGCTAAACTAGCTACGGAAAGGAAAGTGCCAAAGGGAACGGGAAAAAAAGAGTCGACAAGGACGCATTTCCATTTTGCTTTTATTTCCTCGCCCTATGTCTTTTTATCAGCCATCACTCCATCCAATCCATTTTGGAATCTAATTAGTGAGACTTTTCCACTTTCTTCTTTCTCAGTTAGTTGGTAATTACGTTTCTCTCATCTTTCTCTTTTCTACTCCTATCCCGATTTCCCCCGGATGAAGCTGATAAAAGGCAGAGGCTTAAGGTTTTGTTGGTGGCCACAATGTTTTACCGTTCACTATATCGTATACAAGATCCAATATCTTTGTTAGACTTTTAGTGTGCCAGGACAAGTTATAATGGATTGTGGACGTCGCAATGTATCGTCCCGATGACTCGATCCACTAAATTAATGCAATACAACACTTGCCTTTTTCAATTAGCTTTTAGGGCCGATAAGGTAATCTTCTTATTAAAACTATTTTGGGGTCTACACAAGGAATTTATTCAGCTTGACTCTTGCCTTCCTGTATTTCCAAGTGCTTGCCAACAATCATTATTGAATTCATTCATACAGAAACGAAACTATCAAGACTCAACCACTCACTCTGATACAAAATATCACACGAGAAATCCATTTCATAGAAACTAATGCAATTTAATGTCTTTTGCTTCTACAATCTTATACTTGTGCTACTACGAAAGAAAATTGCACCAAAAGGGGACTGAGAGAGATTCTATTGAACAATCGATGTACCTTAAGAAGGACTAAGACCCTTTTTGCACATAGTAAATTCTAAAGACCTAGAAAATGATACAAGCACAGCCCTGACACGACGCTAAACGTGTTCGTGGCTAAATGCTATATAACGTAACGTACCCTATTGATTTATTTACTCCATGGACTTGCGACTTTGCGACTCCATGGACTTGACTCCATGGACTTAAAACCTAACATATAATTCAATATCAGAAGGGAATTTTGTGACATGTTCTTTGACTGCTTCTGTCACTCGATTTTGGACCCACTTACAGGATACATCAACGTTCAAATGTTACCAATAAAGGCCGTGCTTTGAAGTAATGCGACGCTGTTAGCTACATTAAATTCGATTTCCTCTTACCTTTTCGATACAAAGCACTGCAATAGTATACAACATTATTGTTGTATCCTGATCCAACAGTTTACAAAAGTAACGATAAATCGTTTAGCATATTATCCCAGTATGTCACTTTTCTCTTTCACTGACCCGCAGGTGAGAAAGAGAAATGATAAAAATAAATGACAGGAACTTGACATGCATGCTTCACCTGTCATCTCAGCAACAGAATTGGCAAATCCTAAATCTGAACTACATTTTACGGGCTGTCAACCTGAAGGAATTTGACAAATCACCTCAACTTGTCCAATTTGAAGAATAGCTACACGACGAAAACATTTTTATGCTATCTGTCATGCTGTCGCAACTATTTCATTCGTCTGCTTTTCTTTTTCCTTTCTTGTTTGTGTGTGTTGACGGAAAGAGATTTTGGGTATGACACCACGATACACAAAAAAGCTGACAGGACCGGATTTTGCGTTTTTTTTCTAAGTTGCAGTTTAAGAAGAAAGCAACGGGTAAGACATTGCTAAGTATATGCATTTATCGGAACTACCTATATATAGACATCTCGATATTACCTTGTAAAGCTTCGTACTGTCTTTTCTCAGTTTCAGACTCCAATGAATCAAAGATTGCAGCTCCAACAAGGAGATACGTAAAAGTGCACACGATCAATGATAAAGTTCGAACGTTTTGTCTCTTCATACCAACATACTGCTGATGGATTCGACATCAGCAACCACTTTTTGAATGAGAGGCTCATTCACGTCGAGCTCACTACTTTACGTCACTCAATCAACATTTTTAGATTCACAAAAGTTTATTATAATGATGAACAAGAACAACAGATTAGAATTTTAACAATGAACAACTCGGAATAATCTACAAAAAAATTCATAATCCAATTTCTTAAAACAAAGAATCTTATAGTTGTTCATATAAACGCAATGTATTAGTACTATCTCGCATGGAGAGCAACAACCTTCCTCTTCCACAGTCAACTCCGAACTGAAGCTCTTCGATGCAATGCATGCTCTTCTAGTCCTGGTCCTGGTCTTCGTCCTGGTGGTCCTTTAGTTTGCTCGCATACATGGAGAAAACTTCCTCCGCCTGGCTCATGTTAACGTTAAATGGGTAGGACCGCAAAACATCGTCTTGAACATAAAATTCAGGACCGTTGTTGACAACTTCTTCGATAACATTTTTGCACTATCAAAACAAATCAATACAATCACTATTTATATATTTATTAACAATGCACTAAAGTACATTAATTAAAAGTAAACGTAGTACAAACTTACAGTATCACAAACTTTCACGAGTTTTTCGTGAGAAACTTGAAATTTATCCATGCTTCCGGGGCATCCTTGTCTTGGACAGGCATCACTGACGTCGTCGTCTACCTCAGCATTCGGTCGTTGACGTGGGAAATTCATCAAAATCTTCGGAGTACCGTCGAAACTGAGACCCGAAACTTGTAAAATAGTCGAATGGTTCGCTGCAAAAACACCTCCTGGCCGGGAACCATCCACCGCGACGCTTTCGGTCCCATAATCATTGATTGGATCAGGATTTTCGCCATGAACCTGTTCAAAGGCTGGAACAAGCGCCTGTTGTTGTGGGGTCACCAGGACGAGGGCCCTTGAGGTTGAAGGTTCATCAACCACAGTCTCCGTCTCCATCAACTCTTCCTTTTCCTTAAAATATGTAAAATATACCAACTCATAAGTTTCAATTAATAAAATATACATAAATATAAATTAAGTCAATTAATGAATAAACAATAACATTGCCAGTTGACTGCCAGTAATAAGAAAGGATAATATCATAGCATGAGAGATGAGAGCCATGCCGTCGTGACGTCATACAGAATAAAAAATGTATACAAAACAACCCGTCTGTACTCACCAACCGACCAAACCCCCAACAACATTTTAAAAGAAAAATAAATGCGAAAACTTGTAGTTGTAAATAAATAAAGTTGTAAAAAAAACTACTACTTCAAAATATAATGTCAAAAAGTATAAAAAAACTTACCAGACTATCCATTTTATAAAAACCTGAAATCAAAAACAACACACGTCCGCAGGTTCGAAAAGACAAAAGGAGACAATCACAGCGGAGCCGACGACTCAACAACTTAAGAACCACGAATGACTAGAACGAAGCAGTATAAAAATCTGTTTGTAATTTTTTGTGATTTGACTTGGACAACGGATTTAAGTTACGAAACTTGCCACGTTGCGACTTTGGAGTTGGGATTTTGGGAGTGGGACGAGCGCCGGAGCCGGAGCGGGAAAAATTGTATTTTGTTGTAGACGGAGATAAACCAGTGACCACGTGCCCAGATATTAGAAGGAGGATAAAGGCTATAAAGGTAAGTCCATATAAGGTATAACATTATTACGTTGGTTTCAGTCTCATAAATTCAAAGTTTATTAATTTATTCATGTTTATTATCCAAGATACCAATAATGCAATGTAATTTATTATTTCATAAAATTATAGAGATTGACTTTATCTCGACTTGACTATGAAAATGGTAATTACTATATTTTGAAATATTTTCGTACATTTCGAGGAATCTTATTCGCTGGAAAGGAAACGTTTTTGAATCTTTTGGCTTCGGTTTGACTCTGTGTAGGACTCATCCAGCACGGATATTCATGCATCATGCGCAAAGGAAAGAGGAATACAAGCCAAGGAGAAAGCTCGCACGAGACCTAAACGGGTACTACGCACGGAAGAAACTGCAGAATATAAGGAAAACGGGAAAAGCTGACTAAGGATGATGCTGAGGGTTTGTGAAGTTCGTATGACTCAAGTATAAAGTCTCCTTGTGCCAAAATCTGTAGTCCCTATGCTCTCATCTCACTTTCTCTCTTTTCTGGTTGTCTAGTGTAATATGGCTTAAGTTGGAAGAATGTCGGGAGAAAAGGATACGGGATCGGGATTCGAAGAACAACGTGAGTATAGTGAGTACTACGTAGACTCGTAGACTCGACTCGACAGACTTGTACCTTGTACGTGTCTACGAGAATGTCTACGACAACCAACTGCAACTTCTAGTAGTCGAAAAAGTGTACTACTACTACTACTCCACATACTGGAAAGTATGCAGGGTAGGCTAAGGCGAAAGAGCGGGTGAATGCCCGCCTGGGTCCCCTTGCACAGTTATTTAATGGAAAATCGATAACCGGAGGGAACCACTTCTCTTTATCATAACTTTATGCTTATGTCTCTTCCTTGTACATGTTTATTTATTAAAATAGACACATTTATCATAAGATAGGAAGTTGGGAATGAAAAACAAGGTGCAGATTGCAGATTGGCTCATCCTTCCTCATTTCTATGAAGACGCTTGTTTGGTGTCGTCTCTTCATTCTCCTCTCATCTTCGCAATCCTGCATGCCGGGGTTGAGCAGGGCTTCTGAAACAGAATGTAAGTACAAAAGTATGCTTTTGGAGTGGGAGAAAGTGAAATTTCTTAGTGGAGTTTGGAGTCGGAGAGAAAGAGAATGTCGAGAATATGCTATACTTTTTAAAAAGACTACTTTGCCAAGGAATCTACTATTCTTAAAACCAGATTTTCTTTGCATTGTCCATTATTTATATGAAAAACCAAAGAGAAATTCCTTCTTGAGCAGCTTCATTTCCTTTTTGTCTTACAGTTGCTGTACTTCCTTTTCTTACGGAGTCATCGTCGTCGTCGTCGCTGAGCTTCATCATTTTCTTTTGAAGCATTATAGCTTGCTGTGCCGACAGAAGAGAATACGAGAGAATTACTTGCAGTTCGTTCGTTTCCTTTTGCACTTGAGGCGTAATATAAGAAGAACATGAAAGTTGCCATCAGATTCAGAATATCTTTTCTCCTCTGAATCCGTTACCGTGAACATGAATTATGCACAAGGAGTGGGTTAAAACTGACTTGTGCAATCTACTATGATTTCCCGTTTTTACCAAGTATGTCACAAAAATTTCTTTATTCATGTTAGAATTGAAAGAGTCGTATGTATCGTATGAAATGCATACCAATGCGTTATTTTATGCATCTGCAAAAGGGAAACGTTGTTCTTTTGAAATGCATAAATGACGCCAATAGCTTCAATATTCTCATCACGTAACAGAAGTAAATGGCAAGGGCAAAATATCAAAGATAGTATTCTTTTCCTGTAGTCATATATGAGGATTGCGACACTGCGTCATTTAATAGCGAATTTCGACTCTCTACTTAGTTTCTGTACATTACTGTCTGGGTAATTTACAAGAATATTTCTGTACGCATCATCTTTTGTAGAAAAATACAGTTAGAATCAAACCCAATTCTCATTCGCACTAGAGTCTTTCTAGTTAGTTAAGTTGTCAGAAAGAAAGTGTGAGGGATATTGCGGAACCATATTAACTACACCTTTATGAGTTTGTTATTTCAAGGAGGTAATTGGTTTTCGCTTTCACGTGAAAACCGAAAATGTACACAGTTGAGTGTAGTGAAATGAAATTACGTCGCTCGCCACGAAGATGAGTCGGAGCCGCCGTTTGCCATGATACGTTACGACTTTAACTTGGGATGCTTTGCTTCTGTCTCCAACACTCTTTCACTCGAAACGCTCTCGGCTCTTGTTATGTAGAAAGGCGTAAATGTTATTACGTAACGCTTTTATACTCTTCACTGTGTGTATACTATTCAGTCTGAACGTAATACTGCTAATATGAAAGTGTTCGGGTTTCGTTTCGAGTATATAAACTTTATTTTCTTTTGTTATGACGGCGGCTTTTTGCGTATGTTTTTGAGAGTGCTGGAAAGTGGAAAGAACTGAATAGTTGGTGTGTGAAAATTCTCAGTGAACATAACTCAATCAGACATGCAAGCTCATTCTCACCTTCTCCACTTCACTCAACAATTTTGTGTGTGTTGTTAGTTGCAGCCTGGGCTCTTCAAACTTGACTTGGCAGCTTTGAAAGCATAGGCCACTCAAGAACTTTTCATTTATACAATTTACTTTACTATATTATCAAAAACTAGGATATTCAAGTGGGTTAGTTTCAGTTCGGGGCCTTTCCTTTCATCCAAAATGTTTTCAAGAGTTTTCCTACTTTCTTTTTCTGTGGTAGCTTCATACGGTAGCATTGGATTACATTTAAGGCATATTTTATAAGTTTACTGTTTTTAATTCACTGTACGACTGTACTAATGTTTTTGTTACGCAAGGGTTTTTGTATGAAAGCATATAAACTCATGAGTTTTTGTAGGCATAGATTAATCAAAAAGTACCATTCACGATGCATTCAATTGTAAAGCATGCATCGCTGGGTTCTAATTTCTGATGCAGAATGGAATGAGTGGAAATTGTAGGTTCCTGAGTTCTTTTGATGTTACGAGTGTTTGGATTTGAAAACGTTTTCGCAGGTTATGTTACGTGTGGAGTGTTTGGGTGAAAGTCAAGTGCTTCTCACCAAAAGAAGATTTGGAGAGTGACAGATGAACCACGTAAATGAGTGATTGTTCCGGTAGCCCCGTGGAGAGCCAAAGGGGGAAAGCAATCAAAGAGAAAGCGACTTGCCCTTGCCATCCATCACAGTCGTCGAAGGCTTTAATCCTCCTTCAACATTCTCAAACTGTCTCTCGACACAGTCATGAATTTCCAACAAATTGCTCTATCAATTCTGTAGGACTGAACTCAAGCGTGAAATCAATATCTATAATGTTATATGTGCTAAAAAGTCCTTAAAGGTTTTCCTTACATGGAACTACTATAGGAGGATTATGAAAAACACAAAAAAATCTGCTAAAATGGAATATCAAACTGAAGGTATGAATGTAGAAAAGGGAAAAAGCAGGCGGCTTTAGTAAAATTGAGATAAAGATTTCTCCATTCTCTCTCGCCTTTTTAAGAGGAACTTAAAGGTGAGCTTAAGTGGTCTCACTTTGTCATCGATATAGACTCCTCAACATTATTAATGGAGCGAAGAGCATCAAGCACCAGGATTTTTATACACTTTGTCACCACGTGTTGACCTAACGGCTTCAGTAACTTTCACTGTCTGAGAAATATCAATAAGAAATAGCTCCCTTTCGTTTTCAATCTTTTCTCAGTTTCTTAACTTGCAACTTTTTTGATTATATTTGCTCTCCAGTGACAGAACCCATGTCTTCATCTTCTTCATTCTCATCGATTTTTTTCAATTTATCATTATTCTTCAAAAAGTTGTAAAGGGAACAATATGAAAAGAGTTGTCTTCTCTCCATGAAACGTCATTGACAATAAGTTTTATAGAAGTAAAATTATGAAAGTTTGTTTGTTATGAGAGATGCAATAAGTTATCAAAAACCTGTGTCGCAATATCATCACTTTGCCTTCCGTTTCAAACTTGTAGAAATAAGAAAAAGTTGTGTTTGATATTAAACTGTAAGAATAGAAAAAAATGCAGCCGTTGCTGGCTGCTGATGCCGTTTCTTGTTCACATAGGCTAATGTCTTATATGTTATATATTACGTTATATAACTATGTATACCGTTAACCGTTATGTATTATACTGAATCTGCGAAATTTACACAAGAAGTTTCCATGTATGTCAGGGTGACCTTTGTGAGCAAATAGCGAATCACTTGAGGCGTGACACATTCATCATTTCCCTGCCTGTGATATGCGATTCGGGAAATTGAGTTTGGAAAACCTTTCCGTTAAACAACATCAAGTGTCGCTTCTTTTGCTGATCTGCATCTGCAGAGGCATTATGAGTTTTCTACTCGATGTAATACTGGAACCTGGAAGTTGTGACGCTGAAGGCCACTCGTCCTCTCCTCTCCTATCTATCCATTATTAGCACACTAGTGAATGCAATTTTAGCAGATTGAAAGTGTTCCGGACTTTGTTTTTGTATCCTGAGGCTATCCCAAAGTAAAACAGTATTCGTTTCTGTAATGAAAATTGAAAGCTAAATGACATGGAAAGACACACAATGATTGGATGATGTATTTTTACTAGCAATGACAATAAAACTGTTCGTTTCATAATAAAATTACCTTGCAAATTCCGATTATTTATTACAGAACTTTATGGCGAAGGATTATAATAGAAAAGTTAAGGTGGTGAACATTCACTTTGCATGAAGGACACCATTATTGCCATAAACAAACGCATATGATCGTTGTCGACAATATACAAGATTCATTCATTAAACCGCCAATGTTAATTAAAGTACGATAGTAATTAAGGCAAACGTCTTTGTTAAGAAATTCATAAAGACTTTGAACTTGAATCAAAAGGGCACACAAAAAACACAAATTCTATTCGAAATGAAGTACCTACATGAATTCGGGATCTGGGAATTACAGAGTTTGTTATAAGTCGCTAAGGTCCACAGGCTCCACACCAACGTTCAATACTTCACCTTTTCTTTGATCGATTGTAATGGTTTGCTTAGGCATAATTAAGTCGCTCCAATGATGAGCCTCAGCTTTCTTCATTGTTAATTCCAATTTGGTAGGAGTCATTGATACCTTGCTCATGGACGGGTCTATTATCTGTCACATCAAATTGTACAATAAATTAAGTAAAACAAACCAATGATCAATGATCCACCTGTTTTATTTAAAAGGGTTAAGTCAAGGTTAGTTAAATAATCCATTACCCCTTTGAGAATCCAATTCTCTTGAAATATTCCGTTTTCTTCCGGAAAAATAAGTTGAACATCCAAAGCTACAGCATTTGCTCGAACAAATGATTGATTCGGATCAAACTTTTTGGCATAGATCGCAACCGTTACATGTGTAGCTGTTTGATGCCAATCAAACCGACATTGAACGACTTTCTTTCCTTCTTTCGTTTCCATACAATTCTCGGGTTTGGTCCATGCATGTTGTGCGTCCACAACACACCCTTTTTGAGCCAAGAACACTTGAAAGTCCGTGGTACGTTTCACACAGCATGACCAGAATTTCAAACCTTCGTGAAAAACTGCTGAACCCGGGTGGTATTGACAATCTGTCTTATTCGTTTCTGGTCCTTCGTAAACCTATTATTGAACAATGTCAGACGTATACTATTCGATTTATAGAACTCATAATCCTTTCTCCTTTGCTAGTATCCTACTATTAAGTACGATGCCATGATATTGTTCGAGAATTTTACCGTTTTACAGCCGTTTTTAATACACGCTGTCCCAATCTTAATCTCTCCTTTATTTTCGTCTACTTCCGCTTGAACGACAGGATTGGCAAAGACTTGACTCTTTAGCGAAGCTGACAAGACTTTTTCCAATTCAACCTAGGATCCATAAGATACAAAATGTTAAATTCAAGATATACATTCTATCTCAAACATTGCATGTCAGCATATTCATAGTCTTTTCGTTACCAACCTTTGGAGAATCAATTGACGGTCGTGCCATTGACTTGACCGGTGCACGAACTGGCTCAGGTTCCGGGATAATCAGATCAATTTCCTCCTTTTTCTCGGGTTCAGGTGGTTTGACATTAGAGTGGAAATGAGTAGTACAGCCTTTCATATTGAGAAACTCGGAAAAATCGACTGTCTTTCGATTGCAACATGTCCATCCTTTGTAGGCATCGTGGAAAAATGGTTCTCCAGGATGAAATTTACAAGATTGATCAGTGTTCTCAGAAGGCTTGAATTCCTGTCCGCAGCCTCTGTTGTAGCACAGAACAAGTTGTTCTCCCGACATGACTGATGATGATGACTCTGACAAATCAAAAATTGACGTTTTTAATCACATTTGAACACTAAAATGAACGGAACCAAATGTACAGTCATTCTAATATCAACACAGTACAAAATAAGGAAATAGGAACCTGAACGGCGTTACTTACACTTAAAAATGACAGAACTGGAAGGACAAAAAATACAAAAAGGGCGTATTGTACACTATCGTGGGATATATACTTATTATTCTAAAAAATTAAATTATTGTTTCAAGTTTTTAGATCAGAACACGATGATTGAATGAGCTTTTCCGGTAGGAATCGAGATTCGCCGTGACTCGTGGCCCAGTGCAAAATGCACGTTTCAAGTATATCGCGCTATGATTGCCGGGCTCGCACACGAGATGTGAATAAGGAATCGCCAATCTACAAAATCATATGTGTTTCCAGTTTCCACAAAGTCTAATTTTTATTCATTTTTTGAAGAACACAGTGTTTGAATTCATTACGATATCAGTTTCTAAAAAACACAATCATGATTGGGTCCAAGTTGGTCCCATTTACTAAACTAGGCTTACGGTACTGTCAAAGAAGGCCTATTTCTTTATCAGCTGCGAGACGAAGTGGAGCACCGTAAGTTGACTAATAAGTTTGTTTACGATTTATATTAATACACATTTTGAATTGTTATAATTTTAAGTTAAATTAATATTATTACAGATGGACGTACAGATCTTTTGCTCCTGCTGATCCTGTATTTGAACGAATGGCAGATGTAGCTGGGACTTTCATGTGGTGGTGGATATTTTGGCATTGTTTCACTGATTATGGTCACATCATTGTAAGTATTTTCTTCATTTGCTATACTCACATTTGAACTCTATAACCAATCATTTCAATCCTATTTTCTGAATTCATTTTAATGTTTCATTCACTTGATTAAAGGGAGAATGGGACTATCCTGATATAATGGCATGGACCGATGAAGAACTAGGAATACCTCCAGATGAAGCTGATGACCCTGAATAGAATATTTTATATCGACAAGTCATTAAAGCTATTCACTGGCCATACTATCCTGTCTTATCGCAATGTCGTGAAAATCATAGGGATACTCGTTAATACAATATATTAACTTAACATGCTATTTGTTGTAGTCTGAAAAGAAGCAAAGAGTTCAATCCAAGTCGTTATAGATTTCTCTTGCTCTATAGAACTGTCATTAAAGTGCATGAAGAAGGTGTGTAAAATCAAGTTGTACATAGTTGTTGTAAATTAAGTGAAATTAAAACCGTTTAAAACAAACACTGTCATATTGTAAATGTTGTATACTTATCATTAGTCATTGTCATTACAATGATTTGATTTTCAGATTCATGAGTAACGTTAGTTCGTATTACGGTAAACGGTAGACGATAAGTAAGGTAATTTAATATAATAATACACGTACACTTTACGCATTGTTCCATTCTGCAAACAATAGGAGACTTTAATTTCCTAACATTTAAGTTCATTCAGATTTTTAAATGAGTACCTAATGTAAAATGCATTTTGTCTTGGAATTTTGGCGTTCGATTATCCGATTGGTCCCAATCGATTCATGACATTCATGACATTCATGAGTGACGTTTGATTTGCTCGTCTTGTCTTGCATTCTTTCCTGCCGTAGCATTTTTGAGAAACCAAAATGAATAAAAAAAATGTAAAAAAATCAAACGGCATCAAAATCATCGCATTTGGAATTGCATTTTCCCCAAGCGAGTTTTTCCTATGTTCAGATGGCGCGGACGTCAGAACCCTGGCTGAAAGCTGGAAAGCTCTCCTTTGGCTCGGCAGTCTGAGTCGCGATCGCGTGTGAGTAACTTATCAATCAAACAGCATGGCGGTGAGATTTTTCATATTTTAATACATTTTTCTAAAATTCTAAATCTAATTGATATTCTGATTAATACAACTTACCAATCAAGAATTTCTGAATAAGATAAGGTCAACATTTTATCATTTAGTGGTGTATTTTAATAGATTTTGTAGTGTTTTTTGAGACGCTTCTCTTACGTATGGGGAACGTAATGGGAAATAGGCTATAGGCTTACCGGCGTTGGAAGTGTAGTGCATTAACTTTTATTACTTGTTTTATTGAAGTTTATACGGATTTTTTTCGATTTTGATTAGTGTACTATAATATAATGACATTAGATATTTGGTCTGCGTTTGTTTATTACCGTTTGTTTGGGATTGAATTAAGGTTACTAATTGTTTTTTTAACTTTCAGCCTACTGTCGTTACGAAGAAGGACCATTCTAAAAATGTTATGCGAGATGTTCGAATTCGGAAATTGTGTTTGAACATCTGCGTTGGGGAATCTGGTGATAGATTGACTCGAGCTGCGAAGGTAATACGCATTCTTTAATTTTTGACAGTACTTTCATTCACATAAGGTATTCGGATCAAATGGTCAAAGGACCGTGACTTTTGTATTGAATTAGGGCAGTCAAAAAGACAAAATCATTAATTATATTTAGGACTGAAATTGATGCTTTAAATTCTTTGTAGGTGTTGGAGCAGCTGACGGGTCAACAGCCAGTGTTCAGTAAAGCGCGTTATACTGTTCGTTCCTTCGGCATCAGAAGGAATGAAAAGATTGCTGTCCACTGCACTGTTCGGGGAGCCAAGGCCGATGAAATCCTTGAAAAGGGATTGAAGGTAACATTACTTATTTAAAAATTATAAACATGTATGATTCTGATGTTTACTATAAACTAATGATAAAAACTACTCATCATTTTATTTCCAGGTGCGAGAATATGAGTTACGAAAGGACAACTTCTCCGATACAGGAAACTTCGGGTTTGGTATTCAAGAGCACATTGACTTGGGTATTAAATATGACCCTAGTATTGGAATCTACGGTTTGGACTTTTATGTTGTATTGGGTCGACCTGGTTTCAACGTTGCTCACCGACGAAGAAAGACCGGAAAAGTTGGTTGCGGGCACAAGTTGGACAAGGAAGATGCCATGAAGTGGTTCCAACAGAAGGTGAGCTAATCAAATACTAAAAAACAATAAATTCCTTTGATTTAATAAATGGATTTATTATAAGTATTAGATTTTACAAGTAGGAATTTTAAAAGCTATGCACATGCATCAACAGCAGGGTTTCGGTTTGCTCGAACTTTGCTGTAATAAATTCAAATGTGCGAAATAGAAGGAGTTACTATTTGCAACTCACGCTCACATGTTTTTCCTGAGCGTGATACATATGTAACTTACATTTAGAATGAAGTTGAAGTGAATCTGAATGAATCAAAATGATCCTATTGAACGTTTACAATACGAAGTCATTAGTCTATATTATATTTAAAAATAGTATTGAAAAATATTATTTAAAATGATTTGATTGTGATGTCTTTGTTACATTTGCAGTACGACGGGATTATTCTCTCGGGAAAGGCTAAGTAAACGACATCGTTTATGGGACCTCAACATCATAATTCATCCCATTCCTATACAATTATTTGTACTGTCTGTGGAATCTTTCCTTTGAGAAATAAATGCCGTTCAAGTTAATATGAAACCTATGTTTCATCTGTTTTTTTTTTGGGGGGGGGGGGAGACTGCGTTCATTTAAAATTCCTTGGCAATAAAATATCGTGTACTAAAAATACATTACATTTTAAACAGACAAGGCATCAGATAATCAGATTAGATTTCATTCCGTTTGATTAAGAATTAAGGCATTTGGCATGATAAAATTCACTAAATTGCGCGTGAGGAGTATAGGAAAAGTAGCGTGCTGAGCAATTGCTCCTGCATTTGAATTCACACTGCACAGAAAGTCAAGTCACTCTCGCTTCGTCCTCCACGGCAAAAGTCAGAGTCAAAAATATTACTTTTTTTGACGGAATCCGGACTTTTAGTCGTTTTCTATTGTGTCAACGTTTACTTTCATAGGTCACAATGATTATTACTCTGAAAACCCTCAAACAGCTGACCTTTACCATCGAAATTGCAGAAGATAAAACGGTAGGTTAGGTTTTTGGCTCCGCTCCGAGCGAGTCAATGTTATGACGTCATGTCAGTATAATATTAATAGTGCCTTTGTTTTATTAAATGAAAAGTCATTTATAGCGAATTTATAGTTCTAACCTAATGCACTTTCGTTCATTTAACATTTGTAGTACATTATGGAATTTTGGGTTTGTATGTCTGCAAAACCATGAGTGGTTTTTTCGAATTTTATTGGTAGTACAATGACGTCGCATTAATTTGTAGCGTTTGTTGACCGTTTGATTATTTGCTTGTTATCTATTATATCTTGATTGTTATCGGGTTTAGATAAGTTGTATAAGGGGTGATTAGTGAATTGTTGAAAGAATGAATGAAAATTAACAAAACGATTTGTTTTTTATGAATTTTATTATAGGTGAAGGAACTGAAGGAGCAAATTGAGGCCTTGAAGGGAGCAGAGTACCCGGTTGCCACACAAAAACTAATTTATGCAGGTCAAATATTGGAAGATGGCAAGGTTTTGTCATCGTATCAAATTGATGAGTCCAAATTCATTGTTGTAATGGCTTCGAAGCCTAAAGTTCTGACTCCAGACCCGGTCCCAGCTGCTCCAGTACCCGCAACTCCGGCTAAACCCGATACCACGGCTTCAGCTCCGGCTCCAGGAGCGGCTTCCACAGCGGCTCCTTCTGGAACGGCTGATTCCGCCCCTGCAAGGTTCATATATTTATATTTTTAGAAGTACAATAATTCTTTAAAGACAATTTTGGTTGGATAATACTTCTTGATATAATGTGATACTATTCTTGGTGTTACTTGATTTATACAGTGGTTCAAATGCAGACTCCGTGTTGTTGACTGGCTCAGAATTTGATAGGACTGTGGAATCCATAATGGCTATGGGGTATGAGAAAGCGGAAGTAGAACGAGCTCTTCGTGCATCTTTCAATAACCCTGATCGAGCAGTTGAATACCTCTTAAATGGAATTCCTGAAGGATTTGGCCAGGTACGGGTTTTTAATTTTGATTAATAAAAATGTTAATCAACCATCAAAATCATTCTAATTTGTGGTTTGCTTTGCTTCCTTTGTTTAAAGGAGGAGGAAGTTCCAAGAGTGATAGCTCCAGGAGGTGCCGGAACCGGAGGAGGAACTGGAGCAGGAACTGGAGGTGGTGGTGTACGTGAAGATGATCCGCTTGGGTTTCTTAGGAATCAACCTCAATTTGAGCAGATGCGAACTGTTGTTCGTGAAAATCCTAGCTTGCTGAATGCAGTGCTTCAACAAATTGGTCAAACGAATCCTGCTCTTTTGCAGATGATTACAGAACATCAGGAGGATTTTGTTCGTTTACTCAATGAAGATTCATCAGCTCCGTCATCTGCATCTTCCGGTACCAGTCGAGAAACTGCTCCTGGAGAATTCCAGATTCAAATTACACAGCAGGATAAAGAGGCTATTGAACGGGTAAGTTTGCTAACAAGAGAATGTATTAAGTTTCCACTTTTCATTATTCATTATCCACTATTCATTCATTGTGAATGATTTACAGCTGAAATCCATGGGATTCCCGGAACACTTGGTTTTGCAAGCTTATTTTGCCTGTGAAAAGAATGAAACACTTGCTGCCAACTTCTTGTTGTCGTCCGCCGACGATGATTGATGGACTTTTTGTTTCTGATGCTTGAGAATCAATGTAGTTATGTAATTACAATAATTACTCGTCGATGTAACTATATTAAGTGATAAAATCTCTGTTTCCCATTCTATACGTTGTTCTTTTTAATATTTTCCAAATTGTCTGTCTATTATGTGTCCATTTCAAAAAATTCCTGTTCTCTGCAAACCTTTAACATTTTAGTCACGTAAATGGCACTATAAATATTCTACGTAAATAAATTATGCATATTAATTAATAATTTAAATCATTTTCATGTGGCTATATCATTGTGAGATTTGTATTCCGTGAATACTTTGGAAAAATAAAATTTTCAAAACTACCAATGTTTATTATTCTCGGTCATGAGTCATGAGAGTTTTAACACAAATGTTATGAGTGTAAAATTGAGATCAAAAGGCAAAGGAACGCAACAGGTTAATAATTAGTATTTAATGTAATTTATAAATCAGCGTACTCTGGATATGAAATGTCGACATCTTTCGTCCAGCATTCTTCGTCGTCAACTGTAGCTGGTGCTGGTGTTGTAGGCGCATAGAAATGTTCGAAATAGTCATCCAATTGTTCTTGGCTCATAGTATCAGTTGCAGCATTATCCCAAGTTTCCTCAGTATCCTCATTCTCGTCACTTTCATCCATGTTCATTTGTAAGGGGTCTTCAGCCTGGAGATCTACGTCGAGATCGTCTTGATCATTTATGTTCATGCTACTCGAAGGATCCATAATAAGATGACTGCCCTGGCTTGTATTAATTGCATGCAAGCCCTTGAAAGAAGATGAAGCAGTCGGCTTGGGAGCTTGAGATTCAACGGAAGGCTCTTTAGTACTACGTTTCTCCAATTTCTCTGTATTGTTCTGAAAGTCCTGGACCTGAGTGCGTTTTTCCTCATCGTCATCGTCGTCATCTTCGTCACTATCTTCAATACTTTCAGCTACGCTTTGTACCAGGGTTTTACGCTTTTTGACAGCAACAGCGGAAGCAGCCGGATTCTTTTGAGATATAATACTGTTGAGAGCAAGTTTCTTACGACTATCATCAACTATTTCAGGTTCAGAATCGCCATCATCACCCCCTTGGCGAGCAAAGGGAAATATAAATTCTTTGTTAAACAATCTGCTGTTAGCATACGTCATTTCGACTTCACATTTTTCTGACAACTTGACTGTATAATCAGCAAGTTCTCCAGGAGTCATATTCTGCAAAAAAAATTCATATCTGTAATACTCAACATCACGAAGTGGGCAACAAATTAATGTAAAGCCAAGAAATCTGTCTAACCAATATAAATTGTTCAAACTCCCTTATGTACTTCTTGGAGTCTTTATACAATTTCTTGACGTAGATAAGCTGTGTAGCTTCATCCAAACCCTTCCATGCCTTCTGCGCAGCATGATGAGTTTTATTCGTCTCAAGCTCATACAACTTTCTGGGCTGTTCTATATAATTAAATAGATAATGAATATTATGTACAAGAATAACGAATTATTTATAATAAATGCAAACTAATGTTATCCCCACGTACTTTGGAGGCATAACTGGTTCACCAAGCTTATTCCGGTTGAGTGTCATGGCTGTATTTCGAACTTTCTTAACATCACTTTCAGACTTAACAGGAACTCCTTTTAGTGTTTCCAAATGCACATAGTAAGACTGCGTAATGAACTCATCCTACAATGAACGATACAATACTTAATTATAATTATCATCCAAATATGATAAATATGATCCGTTTAGTCGATGTAAACTTACCTTTTGAAATTCAGAGAGTTGTAGAAATGTTTTTATGATACTGCCAGCAGTTTTGTCGTAGCCGGATTTTCGAGCATTGCTAACCCAGTAAGGTTCGGATGCGACATACTTAGCGTAATAATAATACACGGAATAACGGCGCCGACCAACATGAGGTCTACTGTCAAAAATACCCCGAATCGCTTCGTTCAAATCGTCTGCAAATTTAAAATTTGAAAAATTAATCGTAATATCCTACTTTCATATTAACTGAAATATAAGCAAATTGTAATGTTTAATGACAACTAACAACGATCATAATAATTTCAGCAATCCGGGGTATCTTTGTAAATTCAATGCGTCATATTATCGTTTTGACATGTAACATGGAATTTTTATTTCTTAAGAAATATAACAAACTGTAAAATACATTTTACTTGGAACACTTACATTTGATAATCTTTAATGCCACATAGTGCACGCCTTAGAATTAAACAGTCCATACTATTATATGCATGAAAAACTGTTCAATAAAGTTAACAAATCTAGATAGTTTACTACCCCTTCATTTTGCTGTAAACTACAACTACTACGGTACGACTACAATATTAAATATGAAAGCTAGTGTTTACGCTCAATTGAACAGAAATAAAAATAATTTAAGTGCATATTATACTTTAAGAATAAATAAATTCTAAAACCCGGGTCTTTTCTTACTTTGAGAAATCAGTTTCACCGACGAAAAATTGGAGGCCGCTGGTTTACGAGGAAGGAACTGCATTGGTTCATGAAACTTTTGCTTTGTAGCATTGGGTCTTTCTGGACTCTGGTTAGTCTGGTTGCCTAATGTTTGGTAGTAACCCTGCTCTTCTGCAGAAGTCAAATACCGGTCCATAATAAGTAAATTTTCATCGTCATGCAGAACAGTTGTTTCATTATCGACAGCACCTTCCTCATAAGCTGTTGATGATGATTTCTTCTTTTTCTTTTTCTTCTTCTTCTTTTTTGTATGGTCCGGTTGACTCTCAGAATCTTCGTCAATAACTTCTACTTCACTTCTATATGGAACAACGATGTCGGCCTCCTTACTTTTCTTCTTGTCTTTCTTTTTCTTTTTCAATGGTGGTTCCTGCTGATGTTCGTGGGTTTCGCTCTCACTCTCATGTAGATCTGCAACAACAAGGAACCGTAACGTAATCGTAATCACATAGTAATTATCAATCGTACGACGTAAAATACACGACTTACCAATTGGATTCTGGAGCTTTATATTTTTAATCTGAGGCAACTTATCTATTTCACCCAGTGTTTTTCTGAAGTGCTTCGGAATAAAATTGAGAACATGCGGTCGCATAAATTGGGGCACAGACCCCCAAACCGCTTCCAAATCTCTTTTGTAATCAAGTGCGGATTGCTTCATTTTCATTTTGTACATTTCTTGGTGATACCAATTCAACTGTTTCCAATTCTCATTTGCTTTCTGTAAGCGTTCTTCGTCGTTTAGTCCAAAATATTCTGGAGTTTGACACATTTCGTCATAAAATATGAGAAACATTTCCCGTTTTGGAATTTTGGGTAAACCACGTTGTTCCATCCACAGTTTCAAATCGGGTTTCACCAAAACAGTTTCTATCCTGAAATTTTTTGAATTTGAATGGGCTTTAAAAGTAGGGTGCTCTTTCTGATACTCTGCAAGCTCATGCAGGAACTCTTCACAACGATCAACTGTACGCTGAATCCAAACAATCTTTTTATCGTCACTAAAATTTGAGTACTTCTCCATATATTTGTGCTTCAGCTGTGCAAGCTCGTCTTCAGGCATAAGCGGATCGATTCCTGAACGACTTAACCTGGATTGCACATACATCTACAATGCATAATTAAGTTTCATGATTAGTTTTTATTTTAGCGAACTATTTTTTAAGTGAGTTCATTGTTATTTAATTTGTATTTATTTGTACATCATATGATAAATTTGATAAAGCACTTACCGTATGTGGATGTACTGGGAAAGTAGGAGCATCAGGATATTTAACACGCTTCGGCTTGTTAGTATTTTTACGTCCAGGCGCATTTTTTCTCGGCGCTGCTGCCTTCTTTTTCCTTCTGGAAACGTCTTGTTGAAGTTGTGGGTACTTGGCATAAAATTCTTTCACCTTTATTTCATATTCAGCCATTTCCTTATCAGCCTTTGCCTGATACTTATCTTTCTCTGAGTCTGAGAGTGTTTGGTATCTGCCCTTCATTTCTTTTTGAAACTAAAACAAAATATAGATAAGTTGCAAATAGTTCCTTTGACATCTTAAAGTTACGGAACTATATTCAAAATTATACTTACCTTTACGTAACTTTTTAAAGGATCTCCATCAACATCCAACTTATGACGATCCCACATTTCTCTCATGTAAATTAAAAAGCCTCGTCCAAGAGAACCGGGCTTTTGAGGAAACCCAGGCATGGACAACACAACTTTATTGAGCAGTAAATTATTTTTAGTAAAACCGTGCTTTAACTCGTCAATAACTTCTCGCATGATGCGATACTTTCGAGACTGTCTCAGCATTGTTGTCCACATGAGCTGACATTGCTTTGAGTCGAAGGTGGAGAAAGCTACGTCGTCCCAAGAAATTGAATTCATTCTGGACGGAATTCGTTTTCTGTCATCCACTGGACATTGTTCACTTAATCTAGAAAAGAATGTCTCCATGTCTTCTTCTGACAAACTCGTCAACAGAGCCAACCCTTCTATTATATCCTCTTCGTGAATAACGTCAGTCTTAGGAGATGCCACTGCACTATAAGAAGATGTACGTTGTCTCTGTTTCGTCCTCGTAGACTTTTTTGGTGTAGCACTGATGAACGATCCGCCTTCATCGTCAGAATTCTCACCATCGCTTCCAAATGCATCCTCATCAGAGCTATACATTAGATTTACTTCATTGCTTGAAGGTTCAACACGAGGAGTGTTCGTTGGCTTTTGTTGTTCTTTCTCTTTGAGAATCGTAGGTATTTTCGGTTTGTCCGACGAAGGTTTTGATAACGTAATAGTCTGGGTGGATGAATCGGAATCCGTATCAGAATCTGACGTGCCAGAATCAATAGTAGTCCGACTTAGAAACTCTTTCTTTGCCTTTGGAGGAGATTTCTTTTCTGGGATTTTCGATGCAGGCATCCCCGGCTTTTTTATTGGCAACTTTAATTTTGTCAGGGTCACTTTCGGATGTACTTTGGGTGGTGAATCCTGTATTGGAACACCTGATCGTGTCTGTCTAACTTTACTCATTTCATCAGCTTGTCGATTAGCTCGAGTGGAGATCTGACTTTCAGACTGTGACCCACTAGTTGTTCTGGTCCTTCCAGGTCCAACACTTTTCGAAGGTGATGGCGATTTCGGTTTAGTGGGTGACGAAGGTGCAGGTCGCTTTCGAGGACCCATATTGATATTAAATATCGAACAAAATCCGTTCTAAAATCAGCAAAACAACAGAACAACGTCAAAGAATGATAATACACTGATTCTACATGTGATGTACATGCCAAAACTATCCAAAATCTACTGCCTAATCCAAATGTGACCAGTTACAATGACCAAAGTTCACTAACGGTCAACAGCGGCGTCGTCACCGTCGAAAACTTGTGAAAATTCAATTTATACAATACTTTCAAAGACAAAGTAAAACTAAGAGTCTGGGTCGGAAATTTTCCGACACTTACCTTTTCGTAAGTTTTTGGAAATGATAGGAAAAAAGATAAAAATATATCAAAATTTTATTTTTCAAAGGCGTAAAAATGAGAGCATTCCCAACTTGCTAGTGGCACACGAGAAAAAAGAGTGAACATTTGAATTTGAGCGAGCGTGCATTTCACATTGCGCCAAAGCCAAAGCCAAACGCGTTCTAATGCTTTTAGCTTAAAGCAAAGCAAAGCAAAAAAGGTAAAGTAAGAAATATTTTATTTTACATTTCTATTTTTTATTGCCAATTCTCTTGCTAATTTCTTCATTTCTTGTCACAGGGTCAATTAAATCAGTGACATTTTTATATTCAAATGGCATTTCACCGTAGGTAGCATTACAACAGCCGACAGCTGACATAAAAGGGACAAGTTACACATTTTTTGAGTTTTTTGGTAAGATTGATTTTTTATTTCACAGCAGTTTAAATTGAACGTGAAATGGTAATGTGAGCTAATTTTAAAACAGGAGTGATGCAAGACTCATTAGTTTGGTTATATAATTTGGTTGTTGTATTCGTTTTTATATGCTTATCAAATCATCCGGAGTTAAAGATGACTTGACTCTTGACTTGACTTCTCTTCCCAATTTTCTTATCTCTATTTTTATGTCCTGTTAACTCAAAACTGAGCTGAATGAAATGGTTTACATTACTATGAACTATACGATATCGATATCCTGGAAGATAAAGAATGTAGAGTAAATGTTCATATGTAATTTTGTATACGCTTGTCTTATTGTTGATTCATTTCTTTAGATTTTCCAGTATCGCTATTAAAGTTGAACTGGAATTTCCAGAATGATATCGCAGAGTGCAAGTAGTGAGTATTCTTTCTTGTACTTAACGTATGATATTTGTAAGCAGGATGTTTGAGTTTTTTGGGTAGTTGTTCCCTGGATTTTGAAGTGGATTGACGTGTTTTTGCGTATTCTTTCTTGTACTTAACGTATGATATTTGTAAGCAGGATGTTTGAGTTTTTTGGGTAGTTGTTCCCTGGATTTTGAAGTGGATTGACGTGTTTCATTGGTTTTACTATTTTTTGATTTTGCAGATCCGTTCCATTTTCTTGAAGTTGTGCTTGATAATCGCATCCTGAAGGTTCAATGAATAGACCCAAGTTCAGCACGGATCTTACAGAAGTATTGCGATCGAAAGAATGTGTGAGACATTCCTACGTTCGATTTGTGAATACTACTTCTCGTCGTGTGGATGTCATTTGGATCAATTATGAAGGTTACAAAGTCAAGTACAAGGTATTTTATGATCCTTTTTAGAAACTTTTATAAGGGTAATCGATTGTGACCATTCGAACAGATCTTAAGTCTATAATTTGATAATTTCTGTGTCACTAGACTTTGGAGCCCAAAGAATACTATGATGTGAGTACATTTGCGACACATCCATGGATTTTCCAGGATGTGGAAACCAGTACCAGAATGCTTGTAAGCCATAGTGATGTCTTTTGTGCGGAGGTAACTGCAGTTTTGAAACACGATATGACGTAGATGTATAGTATTGGTACGACATCACAAGATTGGTGCATGCATTCATTGCTGGATTTGATGTTTGTTAAGCAACCACTCTTTATGAAACCGACGGACGGTGATACTGAAGCCATGAATCCTGTAAGACTTTGTGTTCGCATAAGTCTACCTCTTTATTCCTTACGAGAATGTGCTATACAAGCTGTGCAAAAGACTGTCGCTTCTGCAGAAGATGTTTTGGAGTTAGAGCTTCCTAACGGTCTTAAAGACGAGCTTCATCATCGATGTTTAACAGGACATTTGTTGTGATGTTTCCTATGGACTCGGTATATGGCTCGGATGGAATCGAAACTTCTTGTCAACAAAACTACGCATTCTACGCATGCTAATAATTTGTTGAAATATAAACAAGTCACATTTATGCGGCATTGTATTTCGTTCGCTCGATAATGCAATTCTTTAGTGATACGTATCGAATAACATTTACGATTTATTTTATGTTGGAATCGAACAACGTAAATCGCACGTCTGGTGTATATTATAGTGATAAGAAATCTCATCATGATTGAAACATTCTACATGAATAAAAAATACTCGATTGTACGAATTACTGTATATTTTACACCTGTAACTCAATTTCTGGGTTTGCTATCGCTAACGGGCTCTTCAGTGGATGCCAATGCTAGCAATGCTTCCATTTCTTTTGGTTCATGTGAACTCATTGAGGGTGGTAGTCTCCAAATATGGACTGCTCCAGTGACATCTGATACGGCAACCAAACCTATCCTGTCGATTGCAAATCAAACCAGATGCATTTCATCTAATCATGATCTTGCACTTTATTTCGTATTCAATCGTCGGAGTTACAACTTACTGATTGGGGTTAAATGCCAGCTTTGTTAGCTCGTCTTCGTGAGTAATTTTGAGAGACGCTTTGCATGTATCTTGAGTGAGGTCATAAACGTGCAAGTCATTGACTCCCGTCACGGCAAATAGCATTGGACGTCGTGACCACTGCAAATCGGAAGCCTTCTCGTCGTCCAGGAGCAGTTCAAGTTTTGGATTCATTGGCTATTAAAAATGAAAAAAAAAAGTATTTACGAGTGTAATCATTTTAGATATTTTAACGAAGATACCAGTAATACGGCATGCAAGGTGCGGGTAAAGTTGACAAGCAAGCAAGCGAAAATTGGGCATAGATCATTTAGCTGACATCATGCAAATCGTTAAGTTAAAGTCATGATTAAATATGACAATGACTGAAACATCCTCACTTGTAAGATATTGAACAATGCAACACTCCCTTCAGCACCAAGCGACAAGAAAAGATTACGATGGAACGGTGAGGCGTCGACACAGACAACGTATCCTTTCCGCTGATTTATGATGTGGATTCCAGGTTCAAAAACGGGTTCCTTATTAGTCGAGCTAGAAAGTGTGTCTTGAAGACCATCTGAAAAGAAAAGGTGAGAGTAATCCGTAATCGTCTCATCAGAATTGTAGAATAATTGATGGAGTAGTGCGCAATTACATCAAATACTTCATTATCACCCTGCTCATGCAATATTTCTTTAGGTGTCCTACGCTACAGGACATTTTTACATGGCGAAAAATGATGATTACACTTACAGATTTCAACAGAACTCGTAACGTTCCCTTGTAGGATAATTCCACCGAACGTTGAGCATACAAAGATTGACGAATCATCTTTGCATGGACTGAGTCTTGTGACCCCGAGCTCTTTCATTCCAGTTACAAAGCGATTCCCCACTTGAACATTTTCTGGAATGTTTTCAGACCAGACGAGAAAGCGTTTCTCAAGGTACAATTTGGAATGAGTTTTATTCAACGACCATAAAGAAATGTAGCCGTCTGTGGAGGAACTGATAATTCCATGAGTTGAATGCTGACGATTCTTGAGGAAAAGGTCTTTGGCTTCGGATTGTGTGAATTTTAACCAACGGACCGATGTCAACGGCATGACATGAGCAGACCCATCAATACAAGACACGGCGTGTCGACCATGTTGTTCAGAGGAAGGTTGTCCATTAGTATTACTTTTGGAATCGGGTTCCTTCACATCCACTTCTATTGATGTGCGACTGGAAGCCGCAATTATGTCGACTATGACAATTTCTCCAGAATAAAGTCCTACTAAAAGGATAGAGGAGTCGGTTGGATGGAATTCCATGCAACAGATGCAACTGTCTAAAAACACTTCCGTGTGTGGGACATTGGCATTGAAGTTGTGGGAACGATCAATGTTCCAGATGGACAAAGGTGTTTGGTGTCGACACCATCCTTCGTGACTCTGAGCTCCGTAACCCACTGCGATCTGACTTCCTGTTTTGCTCCATGCTATACTACTTCCTTCGAACTTCATCATGCAATGAAGAGGAAAAAGGAAACGATATACAGATTACATCTTTTAAGTTTTTATGTAATTTCATACTCTTTTTTAAAAACCCTTAAAACATTTAAAACCGTTTACCTCTTTTGGCTTGTTCGTGTTGCAAAGTGTGTGCAATTTCGTTGCTTCCACACATTTCCCTTCTTCATTCATATCGCTAAATGTCTGACTCGTCAGTGGGTCCAAATTCTCCACAAGACATTCGCAAATAGGTTCCGTCACTTTTGAGAAAAATGCATACAGGGAAGGAGGATATGGATCATTTTTTACTTGAACTGTGGGTTCCTCATTTGTTTGTACCTGAAAGTCAAATAAAAAAGTCAATCAAAATGTAAACAACATTCATTATATAGAATAATTCCATGCTTTATTGTACCTCCACAGAAGCCAAAGTAGTTGATTGCATTTCACGATCTACAAGCTTTATAGTTTCAGTTTGGACGCTTCGAACGAATGTGTTTCTAAAAGATCATGCAGTTAGTTAAATTGTAACATTTTTCATATGAAATAAATATGACAGGCATTTGTAAGGAAATGCTCGTCTTTGGTACCTCGTTTGTTTCCACGTTGAGGGATAGTTTGAGTGAACAAAGTCACTATCTTTCCAGTTTTCCATGATTTGAATTTGAATATTTATGCAGAATTGAAAAAGCGACAGCAAAAGACAAACGTTGATCAAAACGTAAAGGTGAATTCAGCTTTCAGTGTAACTTCAATGTCCACATTTGTACTTCCATTCCAGATAGGAAACCGTAGGGTTCGGTTACTTCGATTTTGTCGTTCCTATTAAACACCTGTCGGTAACATAGCGACCGTCCATATCAAACAAACGTCCGTTTCCCGAATGTCTGGAACCTGGAACGGGAACGTGGTTTGACTTTTTGCAAGTCGTACCTACTGTCACTCATACACTCCCATTTCCAGTCTTTTTTTCATGCATGCATGCTTTAACAAGATTATATGAGCAAACTCGTTGTATTAACGTTCCTTCTTATCTTCGATTTTTAAGTTTGAACATTCATTAAGCAATGACCGTTGTGTTTACAGCTGCTTCAAGTTGGATTATTTTCTTTAATTTGAAAAAATGTCCTTCTTACATAAATATAATGCACTTTTCTGTCATATTAAGAACACGATATGAAACAGGATAGTTGCAACACGTATTGACATTTTTTTGTTCAAGGAATTGCAACTGTTCCTGTTGTTCTTTGTCACGCTGTTGTTGCTTGTTTCAGGAATAGCGATTTGTGTCAGTGTCAGAGTCAGACGTAAACCCGAGAAGCCGACAACGACGCTATTGAAACGTCGGTCGGTCGGACGACGAGAATGTCGATCTGTGGGAACATTCTCACAGCATATAAAACAACTTGGTCGTCCGCAACAAAACGACATTCTTTGATTCTTTATTATTCTAGACGTTAAGCCATTCTCCGACTTGAGGTGCATTTTCTTTCATAATGCATTTTACAATTTACATTCGTACTATTCGTCATCCCGTCGCGTCGTCGTCAGTCGTCACATTGATGTTGCATTCATTTCATGTCGTGCACACTTTATTTTGTAAAAGACGTCCGACGGTCTTACTCTCCTTTAAAGTCTGATTTATTCAAATGCGACAATTGCAACTTTTCAACATTGTATCACTCACATTTTGGGTGTTGACTTGTTGACGTCGCAAGTAGCAATTGTTACGATCCATCAAGTTCTCTCATTTGGGTATCATTAACTAGATTGCGATGAAACAAGTGTGAACAAACATGGTTTTTCATGTAGGCGGTAGTTAGTGATTTGATTGTATACCTACGTGTCATGTATATATCAAATGTCATTTGCATAATATAGGGTTTATGCTCCTTGAATTGTACACATCACCATATACCAACTTTAATACCCTTTTCATTGCTAGTATATTTGTAGTCAAAGATTAAAAAAATGTACGGCATGCAGATACATCAATGATTCGACACCGACTTTGTACGAATTTCAACTTTTTATTGCACCTGTTGCGCGTTATTAAGAGAACAAATTCATGGTTAATGCTATAGGCTATAATATAAAGTAACATTAAGTGTGATAATGACTTGTATGCATTTTCGTAAAGTTCGAGGTTACCGAAGATCTGATACTCAGACTCAGAGATTGCATGCACTCTCGTACATGAATGTGACGCTTATGAATTTTACCATGAAATCAAGAAGGCAGAAATTAATGCTGCAATGATATATTCCACTTTACATCTATAAAGGTAACAACGGTAATAATAATCTTTCTGTATGCATCTCCTTGTGTACTTTCCGAGCCTTGTGTCGTTGCGTTACGTTGTCTCTCAGCCTCGTTGTATTTTGTTTTGTCATGAAGAATGAATAATGAAACAAGCAGTGCATCTGGCACGAAGTCGAATTATGTACAGCTATAAGATGAAAGCACTGCAGTCATGATATTTAAAACGCTACAAAAATAATACAACACTGTTGATTTTACAATGCAAATGACAAAATGAGCCAAAAGTTTAAAAACTGTTGGTGGAGACTATTAGAGACACGTGCATTAGCTTTTGTAATGCAATTGGAATTTGCAAAACGAGCATTTAAAATCGCCTTTGTAGATCTCTCAGTGACAAAATGCATTGCGTTATTTCCGCCGTAGTTGTTCCTCACGCATGGCTTGCAATTTTCATTACTCAGCAGTCAGTCAGTCAAATGAGAGAAAACGTCCAAACTACTAAAGATAAAATGCGAAAATATCATTCTTTTGCTATACATTTTACTTCTTTTTGCAATGCTATGCTTTTTGCCAATGTTAGACTTAACCATGTATATCAGAAGGACACAATGTAATTCTAATGCAACAAAGTTAGTTTGCAGTTGGCAATTGGTCTGTTTAACAGGACGCTTTGTTGTGAAGTTGTTGAACAAAAACGAAGATCAAAATGTTAAGATAAAGGATGATTTTGCTATAATTGCAACTTTCAAACGTAAAGATTGGTGAGATGTTGCAGGTTAAAAATAAGAGGTTTATAAGGTTGTAAAACCTTGTGCAAGCATAATGCAATATACCGTATGCTTGAGCGAAATCTCTTACATTTCATGAACATTGTGTGCAAAATGAGCATTTATACATTTTATTTCATTTTCATTGATAAACATTTGGGTCCATTACATGCTTTTTTGTAACGTAAATGTAATGCCTAGTGGCTGTGTTTCGTTTAATGGTAAGGAAAAGTAGAAACTAGTCCTAGGAGAGCATTCAGAGCAAAACAGTTGTCATTTTTTATGGGAGCAAACCTGACGTCGGAGATGTGGCATGGCGTTCCCGTAAAAATGCATACTTGCCGTCTCCCATCCGTCAAAAAAAGGGTATGTCAGGGATTCGCTGAGGCGATTCAGCATTCGGCATACCTTTTTGGATTTTATCCACATCACAAAACAACTAAACAACAACATTAGAAGCATCTGGCAAAAAAAAGAAGATGAAGACAAACTTTGTGCCTATATGCAAAGAACCAAAACCTCATTGTCAGCTTAGCTTAAAGCTCCATTACAAACGTCCATCATCAAAATGGATCCAGGTGAGATGAAGTTTTTCTTCGTATTCTAAAGCTTCAAGCAAATGTCTGTACATGTAATCTTCTAATTGCGAGTACATGCAGACAGATAGACGAATAGCATGTAATGTCTAAAAAATGGGAGAAAATGAGTACAATTTTCAATTTACATTGCTTTCTGTTTCTCTTCTGTTCTTGTCTTGATGTGGTTAGGTTCGGGTGCTGATCCTCTCTTGTTTGAAACCCCTGAATATTTGTTTCTTACTGTTGCGGCCCTTAAGACTATTGACGCCAAAGGTAAAAACCATTGGGAGAATGGAGTCAAAGGGTCCTAAAATGCTTCTTGGAAATAAAAGCCGACTTTTAGGATTATACAAACGAATCAGCTCAGCTCCCAACTGCATCCCTGCATCCGTCCGGTCTCAAACTCGTAGTCATATAGCATAGCCATTGGAAAATTGAAGAGTGAGAGCTTCCTATGCATTCTGCATCACTTCATCCTGACGATTAAACAAGTGAAATGAAAATGGGTCCTATAACAAAACAACTCTAAAGTGAATTCATCATCCCTTAGGAAAAAAGACACAGGAAAGGAATGGGAAAATGGGAATTTAAGCAGGGAGAAAGGGAAGTATTAAAAGTATAGGATATGGTCAAACGACTGTGGTTTTAGTCACACACCTGTCGCTCTCTGCTCTACATCTCCCGTTGCTCTTAATGGTAAAACTGCATTTGAACTCAGGCTGAACTAACTAAATAAGTATATAAGCTCAAGTCCTGAAATGCATTTTGAGGATGAGGATTTGAGAGGATCCTGAGAGGATGTTGATGTGGAGGTGAGAGCGAATTCATGGGAAACAAACGTGAAACATCGTCGGAGAGGAATGAGAAGCCGTTGTAAAAGCATGAAACTTCAGAACACAAGAAACGAAGACGTGAGAGCCGTTTCTTGAGTTTTCTGTTCCTTGAGGCTTTTCTTCGGTCTTGCTAAGAAAGATGCGTCTTCACATGCTTCAAGTATCTGAAAGCTGTTTCCTTCAGACCAGGTAGGTAATGACCAAAGACCTGATTGGTGCTGCACGTAGAGTTTGTAAAGACAGGTAGTCGCAAAGGGGAAGGTATGTTATAAAGACTCGAAAAAAAAACGCTTCTTTCAGATTCAACATTCAACTCTGTACAATTCTGTACTAACCTCAACAACCTGGCATACATAAACTCGGCTTTCTTTTTGCCGTTGCTCGTTCCTTCGAAAATAATCTTTTTCTTGTTTAGGTATCGTCGTCGTCGTGTATCGTCATCCTTAAGACACTCTTCAACAAGACGACGATCTACTCTCGAAACGCTTATGAACCTCAAGAAAAGCCTTTTATATTTATAAGCGAACGCACTCACCCAACAAGAAAAGGAACATTGCACTTTTCCCCTACTTCCATAGTAAAAGGGTCGCCGTTGTCATCACCGTCGTCTGGCTTCCAGAAATTATTGTCATTCTGTCATTGGATTTGATTGCCAAAAGTGTCTGTTGAGTTTTGGTGGACACAACGGTCTTTTCCAGACTCAACTCACTCAACCCTTCCTTTTTATGTTCCCATCAAATAAGAACTCGAGTGCTTTTGTTTTGGAGACGAAACGCAAAACCAAGCCAAACAAATCATAATTCTCTCCCCTCGTATCATCCTCATATCCCATTAATAATAAATAAATCCAAAAGTGCAAGTAGTGTTTGATTGCTACTATTGTGTGTTTGATGGTTGGTTTCATATTGCCTTGAGGAGTGCAATCAAACGGGCGGATTCTGCTCTGTCAAAGCAAAATGTAAACAGTTTTTAACGATCTATAGAAAAATACTGTTCCTACATTTACGAGATATGAAATTTTGACATTGAGTCACTTTTGCTCATTGAGAATAAATAAACCGCAAGGACGAAGCGAAAGTGTTTTCGTTTCTACATTCTCCATTCCATTCCATTCGCATTGCGAATTGTCATTTTGCAATTGGACTTTGCCTTGTTTACTTTGTTTTTGAAATGTGCTGAATTGCTGAATCTTCGGCCTAGTTTCACGACAGTTATGAGCAAATGTGAGTTGGCGTTGGTGTACGAGTGAAAAGCATTGCATTCAAGTGAAACAGATTTTACTTAAACATAACAGACGTTACTTTTCTGTATAATGGTAATACAAATTGCGTGGAATTTATTAGAAAAGGCTTGACATTTAATGTCAATACATTGAATATTGAATTGTTGTTTTTTTCAGAGCATGAGGCGTTTTTCTTCATTTTCCAAAGGACAGTAAGCATGGGCAATGGGGTTGTGCACCAATCAGGTC
>JABASF010000129.1:0-64689 GCA_019776145.1 Harlomillsia oculata | reverse complement strand
GTCAAGGAGAATGCTCGTTACTTTCATTTTATGAGTTTTTTTTCCTGTTTTTCATTTTGTATTTTCCATTTTGTCTGTAATGGAATGATACACGTTTTAGGAGTGTTTTATACTTTCATTTACGTGTTTGCTGCATTCTTGTATCGTGTTCCCTTTAAACTTTGAGGTATGATTACGTTACTTTCTACAAAATTGGGATTTCCTTTGGAATTTCTGTACTTCTAGTATTTCATTTGCAAATGTAACAAACTAACAAAGGCAAAAGCTACCTAATATAACAATACAGCATCGTTTCATACATGCTTACTATAGGCGATGTAATTATATAATAAATATTATACAAGACATCGGTGTAAGTCCTACAGGAACGATATACTTGCTAATCAAAAGCGGTTAGTACAGATTCCTGAAAAATTAAGGGATTTTTTTGAATACAGTTCAGTAGTGTACAGAACTGTCAGCGGATACTTAAGTATGAACGAAACTGGAGTGGCCCAGAAGACAGGTTCCATGGGAAGAATTTGCGATATATTTCCCGTTTCTCACAAAATTCAGCAGTCCAAGACCACACTCACGCTCGCATTAGCAAGTTTGCAAAGGAAGCTACATTCGTTTGCGAGTCACGAAGACAAGTCTTACATGGAAATGAAATGATGAAACTTTGGACCATGAAACAAGGTTAATTTAAAAATTCCAGACTACATTTAAATGCCTTTAATAATGTACGCAAATATACTTTGCTATAGGAAATTTTTACTATTGTCAAGTCAATGGCAAAATGCGCATTGTTCCGTTCTCATGTTTCGTCATTGGTTCACAATGATGATGGAATTAATCCGTTTTCATCGTTTCATCAGAATGGTTGTGAGGAACTGTTCCTAATGATTCCTTCCAGAGTCTGTAATTATTTTTGAAAAAATTGTTAATGCTTTAGTGCATTTCTTCGATTATAGTGTCATTTGGTTCCTTCAATACTATTAAATATTTGTGGTCATTAATAGGTGATATTATTATACTTTGTTAAAATGTCGGCGGCTACATTGCGACTTCCTAACTGGACATTTGAGGAACCATCTCGCTTTGAACCTTTATGGTTCGAAGAAGTTGACATTAATGCGTGGAGAGGCTTCGTCTATGAAAATTGGAAACTGCCAATTTATTGTGCTGCGGTTTACATAGTTTTCGTATTTTCATTGCAAAGGGCCATGAAAGATCGAAAACCGTTTTCACTTCGAGGTCCCTTGGCATTATGGAATTTTGCACTCGGAGTCTTCTCTATTTATGGGTTTGTTCGTTTAGCTCCAGAATTCATGAACGTTTTGTCAAGTGGTGATAGCTGGTTAAGTGGGATTCACACGAGTTTGTGCGTAAGGTATGCATAACAATTTTGATTTTGGTACTTAAGACTCAACGTTGAAAATATAACTGAATACTTCTAAGACCGCGTTAATCTATAATTAAAACTTTTTTCATAACCAGAGACGGTCATAACAAACCGGCCGCGTTTGTGGGACTATTATTTGTGCTTTCTAAGTACTTTGAATTGGGAGATACGCTTTTTATCGTATTGAGGAAGCAACCTCTTATTTTTCTTCAGTGGTTAGCATAGCACTAAAATCGAATTCTTTTTATATTTCCACCTTTAATGTATTAAAAATTTCAGGTGTTTAAAAATTTCTATTGTGTTAATACAACTTTCAGGTATCATCATGCTACTTCCATGATCCTAGCTTGGCAAGTTTTTCCATACTATGAACCCATTACCCGCTGGTACATACTCATGAATTATGGTGTGCATGCAATTATGTATCCTTACTTTGCACTCAAGGTACAAATTGGACATCTTTCCTTAAATTACTTTTTACTATATCTTCGTCCATTTATTACTTCGATATTTGATGCATCAATTTTTCATAGGCCATGAAAGTGAAAATTCCTCGCAAGATTTCGATGTGCATTACGACGATTCAGTTGGCTCAAATGCTTGTTGGCGTGATTATCAATCTGTATACCGTTGTTATTCCTGGTAAGTCACAAAAGACAAAACTCACGAAGAAGAAGAAGAAGAATTGCAGTAATTTTACAATAATTACTGTATCTATATTAATTTTAGGAATGGGCCAATCCTGCGCTAGAGATCCAGGAAGTGCCAGGTGGGTTGCGGTCATCTATGGATCATTCTTATTGATGTTCGGAGAGTTTCTGTACACATCCTATTTCATTGCAAAGAAAACAAAATCTTCTTAGAAACCATAAGAACCTTTCTTATTTGGCGTAAAATGCACTTTTATCGACATTATACTCTTAACCTACGTTGAGATCTTGATTTTACACAATTTATTAACCTTTGTTAGATGGATGTTTCACATTTAGAAGTACATAATGAACTTATTTATAATTCTAAAGTTTCTTAATGAGACATGTCTTCTGAAGTTGGACAATAAACAGCTCCGAAATACGTACCATCGCATTTACAGTTTGCACTGTAATAATTTCCTGTATAGCACCCTGTACTCGTTTTATGTTTTGTTTTACCGATTTTGTTAAAATGACACAATAAATCTAAACTTTGGGCTATAATTATAACTAATGTAAGATGCAATTTTGTCCATGAGGTAGATTATACGCATATATGTATAAATGGAATTCAAAAAATGCAAAATAAATAAATTTCGAAAATTCACATCGAACTTGAAACGACAGAATAATTTGAACTAAATTATTTCAAAAAGTCAACAATATACCTATTGTACTCTTGCAACTCTTGCTACTATAGCTTTCCCACGCGGACAATGCCAGGTCAGGATCAAGTACATTTGAACTCGTAGTCCGATTGTTCATGGTATTATCCTATTGTTATTGTTATTGTCCGCTCAGTATTTTGTTTCCAGTTGTATGCATTTTATTGAACTTTTTGAAGTTGAATACCTTAGAATATATGACAGAGCACATTTGAGATGAGTGGAGAATACACAATTCTTTTCTTCGGTGTCACGTAAAACATTATATTTATGACACATGCAATGGTATTAAAATAAACAATAAAAGCATAAAAAGGATTTCTAAATGCTGTTTACTATACATGCAATGAATCATTGTCCGTCGTCAGAGTTCAAGGAGTTTGGAACTAACGTCATGTTTGCTTTTGACAGAGGACAGAGGCATGATATAATAAAATATATCCGAGTGAGAGATAAAAATACAAATAAATCCACCAATTAAAAATGGAGGTATGAAAATGACGTCATAAGTAATATGTTTATGAAAAGTCTCAGAGGTGACGTAAAGTACTGAAACTACAGGAAGGAAAAACAGAAAGTCCCAATGTACATATTTTATCAAAAGGTCGTAGGTGAAGTGTTAAATAGTGTTTTTATGAAGGTATATACGGCGGGTGATGCCGTAAGAAAGCTACGTCATATCGTAGGATGCGTTACATCCGACGGAGCCACACGGTAACAAACCGGAAAATAAATACCCAAATGAAAGAGGTGGAGGAGGAGTGAGACTGCGTGCATTACGAATTACGTGATAAGTATCTTTGCTCTCTTCCAGACAGGTTGAACAAGTTGAAAACAGATTAGAATACCCCACAATTCCCACGGAGAAGGTGTTAAAAATGTAAGCATCCTGCGAATTCCCTAGTTAGTGGCTTTGAAACACTCTTCAAGTCTTCACCTCCTCCTTGAATTTTCATTGCTTTTCGATTTTAATCTAAAGTGTGCCTAAATTGAATCATCATTAGTTACGCGAATTCCTATCGAAATGAATTTGACAGCATCCACTTTCAATTATCCTCTTCAAATTCCACCACAATATCCACTCTATTGGTTTGAACATATTGATTGTGACAAAACGCACAATCATTTGCTTTACCTTCGACCACTGTCAATTATCATTGCGGCTGTTTACGTCCTTCTTGTCCACGTTGGTCAAGCATGGATGCGAAATCGACCGGCGTACAATTTACGGGTTCCGTTAGTACTTTGGAGTCTTGGTTTAGCCATTTTTTCAGGTTTTGCTGCAGCTCGTTTGCTTCCAGTCTTTTTCAGCCTTATCAGTGGACCTAATGGATTTCATCGTTCCGCGTGTGTTGTGTAAGGCTACATTTTGTCATTTTTAATTTATCACAATTTATAATAAGCAGTTACAGTATTTTGCATGCAAATTGCAATTACTTAACGTTCTCTAATTTCGATTCCTTTTCTCCTTTAGCGAACCCGTGAGCCACCGAGTTGTTTTTTGGGGATATCTCTTCGCTCTATCCAAGATTGTGGAACTGGGTGACACTGTTTTTATCATTTTGAGGAAAAGTCCCCTTTCTGTCCTTCATTGGTGAGTTGAAATTTTGTATCTAGCAATTTTTACATGACTAGCAAAAATTTTCCTCATCTTACATTATAAAAGCGTTATACTCATTAATAGTACATTTGATATCTCACACTGAAAACATATTTTAGTGCTTGTTGCACTTAGTTTTAATCTTAAGAATAGTGCTCCACGTGCCTAAATGGGAATTTTTATAAAATCTTTCTCACCTCATTTTGTTTTTGCTATCTGTGTGTGTACTAAAGGTTTCATCACGCATCCATGGTCGTGTTTACGATTCATATGTGCACTGAAATGGATCCCGTGCATGCATGGCCTGGAATTCTCAACTATTCAGTTCATGCGATTATGTACTCGTACTATACACTCAAGGTAAACTTTGACCTTTGATACTAGAAGATTTAGGAAAAGACGTATTTCCAACGTTTATCGTTATTATAGCGTGCTGGTTGATTGCACAACGAGTTATAGTTCCTTTTTTAATTTAAAGGATTGTAATTTATTGTTTCTTTATTTCCCTTACCTTTGATAGGCGCTCAAAGTTCCAGTACCAAAAACATTACAAAAAACGATCACTAAGCTACAGCTACTTCAATTTATAACAGTGATCTGTGTTACACTGTATGCTGCTGGTGTGAAATGTAAGTTCCCATTTGATAAAAAATAGATATTTCAATTAAATTGTTGGAAATGTAGCAAATTGATTTCAATGCACTAAAATGCTCATTTGGGTTAAATAACAGCTCTGGGCGGAGACTGCAAACTTAGCAGCAACACAACCAATATTCTTTTATGTGGCGGTATTTTATATCTTGGACTATTCTGCAACTTCTACTATCAAACGTACTTGAAACGCAGGACGAAAAAGGTTGATTAAACTTTCCAGGGTCACTATAAATGTCTTTTACAGTAGAATTTACATTTTGTAAGGTCAAAAGCTATGGGATTTTAAAAAATTTGCAAAAAGAATAAAAATGTTAGTTTGTCATGAAATGTTAAATAAAAGCGAAATCATAAACATAAGTTAATGAAAACCGCAATTTTGTTTTTAAAGTTTGGAATTTTGAATTCTTTTGCGCATTGTTGAAGGTATTTACGTATGTCCGGGAATTTACTATTTTAAGTAGTGATTGTTTCTTATAACAAATCACGGACGCCCTCCGGCCTCGCTCACTTAATTAAAATCCTCATGCCACGGCTACATTACTGAAGTAAGCTAACTCAGTACATATTACACTCATTCTCATACTCGTACTATACTTGGCTACCATTGCAAAAATTTCCCCAAATGCTTACAAGAATTTATGAGAATCTTTTCATGTGCGTCAATTCCCAGGTTAATGGATATGAGAAGAGAATCTAGGAAACAATTAAACATTTCCAGACGCACTTGCTTAAAGAGGCAAAGCGTTCCTTTCAATGTCGCATTGCAGACAAGGAAGCAAACTCGAGCGCATTTGGCCTAAAGTAGCCTCCTTCGCAAGCGCACTTTTACTTTCATCCAGTTTCTATTTTCTATACAAGCATTTCATCCCAAAATCCAAACTTCCTCTCCTCTCTCAGGGAGGATACAAAAAAACGAAAGGAAGTGATTTGAGAAACCATTGCATCACATTGTGGTCTTTAAAATATTATTTTCTACAACCGAACCGTTTTGATACTAACCATAAAATCTCTGTTTACTTTTTAAATAAATATCTCAAGTGAAAAGTGCCATTACCATGAATTCAACTACTTTCCTTGAAGCTTATCCTTATGACGTAGAATTAAAAATGCCCACATATTGGTTTGAACGTGTGGATTTTTGGGCAACTCGACTCTGGGTTTACGAACGACGCTTGACATCTGTATACATTGCAGTTGCTTACGTTCTCTTGGTCTTCCTTGGCAGAGCATGGATGAAATCTCGACAACCTTTTGACCTCAGACGGCCTTTGTTCCTCTGGAATTTGGGGCTTGCGATTTTCTCCGTTGCAGGAGCAGTTAGAACTGTGCCTTCAGTGATCGAAGTGCTGAAACAACCTAACGGCTTTTATCGATCAGTTTGTGTCAGGTATGAAACTATTCGGGCAATGCACGTGGCGAACATACTAACTTTCTTTGATTGCTCAATGTAACTTTTTATACTATAAGTATTTTTACGTAACGGTAATTTGATAATAGAGATGGACTAACTGAACCTTTGGCATTCTGGGCGCTGCTATTTACACTATCAAAAGTTGTTGAACTGGGTGACACAGTGTTCATCATTTTAAGAAAAACTCCGTTGATATTCCTACACTGGTAACTTTCACTTGCTCTGTTACAGTATCTCAATCGCAAATTTAACTATATGTACAATATATAATGTATATACAACAGAGTGTCGCTTTTAAATGCCATTTTTCATTTGTCAGGTATCATCACAGCTCAATGGTCATTCATTTGTTTTTTCTGTACCCTGAGGCTGAACCCATAAGCCGGTGGCCTGGTGTTCTCAATTACTGTGTGCATTCTGTCATGTACTCGTATTATGCATTAAAGGTTTGCCAAATTTAAATATTAACCTTACAAAATGTTGTGTCGAAACAAAAAGAATCGTTTCAAAATGTATTGAATACCTTTAGGCATTGCGATTTAACCTGCCAAAAAAGATGTCGATGGTTATTACTTCCCTGCAATTGATTCAATTTATTACAGTGTTGATAGCGAATTTTTATACATTGCTCATTTTAGGTGAGTGTGAAAATATAATGTGTTCATGAAAAGTAGCGTAATTACATGTATAAATGAGAAGGAAAGGCGTAAAATTGTACAATTGCATGCTAATTAGGGTGTTTATTGGTTTTTGAAGCTATGGGTGGCGAATGTGCCCGCTCTCCATTGGGAATCCGAATGCAGATAATCGGAGGAATTTCTTACTTGCTGTTGTTCTGCAATTTCTTTTACCAAACATACTTGAAAAAGAGAAAAGGACAAAAACAAGCTTAGAACAATTAATGCAACAAACACTTTTGTGACAAAAAAGGGAAGAGCCGTGAAGTTCAAGTGTATCAATTATAACGCACTACATGTCGGAAGAAATGATTAAAAAACAATGTGAAGTTATTTATATATCCTTGATTTTATTGTTACAGTCTTCTTTAAAGTTCAAGTTGGAAAGATTTCAAAATAAAATAATAGCTTTGTGAAGTGGGAAATCCTAAAACGTTGCATGAATAGAATGTTTGTCATTAAACATGCATTCCTAGACGTCATGGTCTAATAAGAAATAAAGAACAATGGAATGAGAAAATATATTACAATTGAAATAGGATGAAATTGTAGAGTACCAATCTCGTCAAAACAACAACGCAATCGTCGCACAACATTAATGCAATATGTAGGAAACCATTATTTTCATAAAAGTTAGGACATATAATTATAAAATAATGCACTTATCACTGGAAAACCAGCACAGCGACAAAACCTTGCAAACTTGAAGACCATTATGAATTCCACGAATTCTGCTCTCTTTTTGGTACAAAACTAAATTATAAATCCAAACTGCACGAACATGTCCCTGTAAAATCGTGTTGTCCTTTATTTTTTAATTACTCTTATAATAAGAAAGAGTATACATAGAGTTAAAGCAAGCGGTTCCAGAGTCCTCGCGTCCTGACGTTCTCATATTTCCTTCGTGTTGGGACAAAGTGAACCCGTTTCACTGCTCATCAGTCGCTTGAGCAGTTCCACGGTTTCACCTGTCACTCGTTTGCACATTAACGGGTTGGCTGGGAATGGGACTTCCCATGAGAATGTCCTCCATCCAGTGAATTGAATTGACTGTTGACTTGTTGACTTGTTGACTCTCAAACTTTTATAATTGTCAAATCCACACAACACTTTTCCCTCTTTTAGTCCCACGATAGGTTTTTACCTTTAGTATTGCTTGCGTCAAAATGTCATTCATGCTACATTCTTTCACTTGACTCAAAGTAGCTGTGCTATCCTGCCCGGAGAGACTTTCCAATTAGAATGGATCTCATTTAACATTTTACACATTAGTCATTCATTCGTTGCTGATTCATTTCCTTCATAATCATCAATATTTTTAAAATTTTCCTTAGCATTTCATTCGGCTACGCTCATTTGAAGAACAATCCTAGCCTATAAACCTCGTCAACTAGGATCCGGTCTGTTAATCGACATCCAGCAACTACTCGTACAATTTGTATTTTTCCAAAACGCAGTTTATTTGCAAAAAGTAGAACTTAAAGACGTGAGTATTCACATGTGTTAACCATTCTAAAAACCTTCGTGCAAACGGGCCATTCGAAACTACCTTTTTACAAAGTTTTAACTTTTGCTAAAGTATTTCTTTTCATAATTTCTTGTCTTTGCTTAGGATTTATACTTACAATAACCCACAACGGCATTTCAAGTATTTTGTAATACAAACGGTGCTGTAAATATATCTTTGTCAATCAAAAGTAATACTCGCTCCTCTTATTTGTTCTCATCAAATTTCTTTTTATCTGGAATATTCAAGGTAACGGCAATCGTAGTTTTATTTTAATTGTCAGACTACTGTGTATTAATAGTAAGACACCTTCAACTATTTTTCGTGTCAAAATCATGTGAAATGTAGTATTATTTGTTTTTTTTAAATCATAGGCATGGATGTGCAAAACAACTTCATTATTTGGCCGTATGAAAAAGACGGTAGATATGAATCGTACTGGTTTGAAAATTTTGACATGGAAAAATGGTGGCAATACAAATCGGATCGTTGGGATTTGCCAATCTATGTATCTGCCGCATACCTATTCTTAATATTTTCTTTACAAACCCACATGAAAGAGCGAAAACCGTTCAATCTTCGGGGTTCACTGGCTCTGTGGAACTTTGGCCTCGCAGTTTTCTCCATCATTGGATTTACTAGAGTAGCCCCTGAATTCTTGTCTGTGATAAGCGAAAAAGGCGGATTGCACAAATCGATTTGTGTCAGGTAAAATTTTCAACTGAACTGCACGTATCGTATCGTAACTGTATAACTCGTAGTCGTAACTGTAAAACTAATATTATTTTGGATGTTCATGAACGACGCAATTTTACGTGTTTTTTTAAAGGCAAGGCTTACATGAACCAGCCGCCTTTTGGAGTATGTTGTTTGCATGGTCCAAATTCCTTGAACTTGGAGATACAATCTTTGTTGTACTGAGAAAACAGAAACTCATATTCCTGCATTGGTATGAATTCTTGCTCTATAAAGTAAACGTATAATGTAGAAACAGATTGTTTATGTTAATAATAATTGCTCATGATGTGCTTTGATCATCATTTCAATCAGGTATCATCATGTGATAACTCTAACAGTAACATGGCAACTTCTACCTTACTCAGAACCCATTCTTCGCTATTTCGGTTTCATGAACTATGGCGTTCACTCAATCATGTATCCTTACTATTGTCTCAAGGTATTAACATTTCGTGCAATATCCAATGTACCGTTGTCAAGATTGATGTTCTGTTTACTGTACAATACAAGTATTTCACAGGATTACATTTTCTATACTCCTGTACTATTAGACTGTACATAACGAAACGATAATCCAACATCCCCTGTATGCTTCTGGTCGTAGGAACTACGATTTCAATTGATTCAATTTATTGTGTGTATTTTAGTCATTGATTCTTTTTTAGGCTCTAGGGTTCAAAGTCCCTCGCAAATTGGCATTTGCAATCACAACATTGCAGTTGTTTCAAATGATGGTTGGACTTGCGGTGAATGTATATTCCGTCGGAGTGCTGGGTAAATCACATCAATATCATCGAGCTTTTGTTTACATTAAGTAAAAAGCAACTAATGTTTCCTATTAGAGGAAAAAATGTAAGTTGAAATGAGGATTTTATGGAAAATTAATGGATATTGATTGACGTTTGACAGCAATGGGTGGGGAATGCGCCAGGGAACCATACAGCATCAAATGGAGCATCATCACATACGCTACCTTTACCTATCTATTTGCAGCATTTTTCTACAAAACCTACTTTACATCAAAAAGAAAATCATCGCAAAAGCAGGAGTGAAAGTACTTATTATATACCTTATGAAGGTATATTGTACAATTCATAACAATGATGTACTATTAAATTTAAATTCTCAATTTACTTGAATGCTGAAAACGTTTTTACTATTGAATTCCCTATTCATATCCTCAATTGGAATTATAACTAAATAAGAATTAAATGTATCAAATTCACATAATTTGGCCAGTTGCACACTTAATGAATATTTATCCGATCAATTGATATTGATTCACTTTAAACCGAACTGAAGTAATATAACGTAGTTATAAAATATCTATCAGCAGTGTAAAGAAATATTAAAATAAATGTATATAGTATAGTAATGAAGTAATGATATTAGTATAGATAGTAAATCAATCTCAAAAGTTGTTCCTTATTTATTATATGCGGTTAGAAACAATAAAACTGAAGTATAAACAGGAAATTTGGGTTGTGAATTTTACCTTCATAAGGTTTGTAGAAAAAACCGCATTCTACATTCTCTTGAGCCTTCGTTGCAATGTAGTATTCTACACAATATTAATATTAACTTATTTGGATGTATCGTGGAAATTATAATACTTATAATACAATTTCAATTAATAATACAAAAAATACACTTGAACTCATTGAAACAAACAGCGAGCTATGAGATGAAGTTTGTAATCATTTTCATCTTTCTTAGCATAATCTTTAGTGTAGATTCAATTGGAGTTAATAACGACAAGTGCGGATTTGAAGTAGATGATCAAGTGACATGTGGGAAATCTATGCGTCTTTACGATAATCCAATTGAAGGATGCGAAGGAAGAAGTTTTTGTGATTGCGATCAAGGATACCGAAGTTCGTTTCCCTGTAGCGATCATCCTGTCCGGTTTCGCGTTTACATCCCACGCTTTCAACAATGCTTCCCGGTGTTTTCTCAGGTGGGTTTTTCTTATGACTAACTCACTTTGATTAATTAGGATCGTTCAAATAGTGATTTCGCATTATGGGAAAACAAATTTTTAGGGACCTTGTCGTCCTCATTTTTGGCTAACCTGGGACGAAAACAAAGGAAGTGTCCGATGTTCACGAAATCCTTGTTATCCTCGTGGAGCTTCCAATTCAAGCAGTGTACAGTATTGGTTTTACGATCCTGTGAGAGAAGAATGCTTCCAGACATTGACTCAAGGTTACTGCCCCCCTGGGCAAATGTTAGAGTTAGTCCATGATTCTTCGTTCCCAAAATGCTCTCGAAAATTATGCCATTCCACTTTGACCGTGAGGTCAGCACTTCATTGCAGACCGGGGTCACGGTATAATTATGTACTTGGAACTTGTCATACGACCAAATTCCAATCAAAAGGAAAATCCATGTCATTCGGTTTTAGAAGATTTAGAGTTGGTTGAATACATGAATGATGAATTGATAAATGATGGACTACCGCACATAGTTGTTACAATTGTTAACCAGATGAATTTATTCAAAAACTTTTCATTAATAATTTGAAATCAATAACTCATTTGATGATGATTGCAGTCATGCTTCATCATCATGCACTGTCCAATTATAATTCTTTTAGTTGGAAACTACGATCTGCGTGATTAGTGATTAATACATTAAAACGTCTAATTAGTAATTCTTATGATGAAAATAAATGAAATATATAACACTTCGAATTGTTAAATGCTATATTTTGAATTACTTTACCTTGAAACTGTTACTCATACCAGAATACGTTCCGGGTCTTTCACCGGCGGCCCGTAAAACGTATCCGAAATGTCTGACTCTGTAAGTTCCCAATTCAGCGTCTTCAGGAATAAACCACCGACATTGTCCTCTGTTCGCCAACATGTTCCAATAAAATCTAAGAAACCAGTTCATTCATTGGTACGGCGGAGCCACGGAATGGTCAATTAATAACTAGTTTGGGTAAAATTACGTTGTATCCCGATCCGAATCAGTTTTCACAAGTTGCCATTGATCATTAGTACCAGTTATAAGTTTTTCCACGAGGAAATACGTTCCAGATCGCATTGGATTATGTCTTGGGGCCGCGGCTGCAAATGATACAAGCATCGTTTCACCTCTGGTGTACGTTTCTTTCGGTTGGTCAATTACATCACCAAATTCTCTGTTTCCCATTGGTTGATCTACTCTTTCTTGAATTTTGGGTCTGACTAAATTAATGAAATTCGGAGGAATTGGCCCTTCGTCCACTGAATCACCAGCTAACATTTTTGCCATCAGCTTTTCATAGACGTCAATGTAACCGTTCAATTCGTACGGACCGAATATGGTTGCACTTCCCTCATAGTCTTCGATTGCGTATTCTTCTGTTGTGGCAATGTAGTTGACGTAGTTATTAGCCAAACCCGCAATAACAACTTCCTTTTCATCTCCCGGAATCGCATCACTGACTGCATTTCTTAAGCGTCTACCGGCCATTGTAGTGAATTCACCAGGAACGCCGACAAGATAGAAATCCCCCAGTCGCAACAGCTGCAAATCAACTGTGTCAGGAGCCCAAGCCCAAGGTTCGGTCAATTCTCCAGCATGTAGAGCAACTAGTTTTGGAGCCTGGCAGTCGATTAGTTCTTTTGTAGGAGGTGTAAATATGAGATCCCGTAACCAGTCAAAGAATTCTTGCATTGCAGGATCGATTCCAACAAAATTATAACCTAGAGCACCTTTGCAAACATGTTTCGTTTCCATTTGTCCAGTTTCATTATTGTAAACTTGAACCTAAACGTTCCAACCTTGTTACTGCATCGTAACTTTTTTAAAATATATAGCAGGAACATTTTATTACAGATGCGTTACTTACGGGATAATTCGTCATATTGACATATTGATGAATATGCTGAATACGTCCAGTGATTGGAATTCTTCCTGCGTCGTGGTACAATTCATGAGCTTTGTCTGAAAGGATCTTTCCCATAAAGTTTACATTATATAGAGCTTCAGTCATGTTTACGCGAACATTTCCACCTCGTGAGCCGGAAACGTCTCCAAGATTTGAAGATGCAAACGCTGAAACAAAGCGGCCTTCACGTGGTCTTGCACCGTTGTTCATTCTTTCGTCAAACATGAGAGCAGCGACTCCAACCATGTCAGCAGAGATGAGCGGGTTGTCGAATCCGTTGAACTGAATGGGATGAGCTGCCCACCAGTTGACACTTCCCAATGGTTCTCCAGTCAATGTTTCCATGCGGAGTAATGTCATATCTTTGTCAGTGTTGTCTGCATATAAATTCCGTTCCCACTCAGGATTCTCCAAATACTGACCACCACTTCGATTGGAATTGTGTCTCAATGCTCCCTTTGTCCTGTAAATCTTTCCTTGGACCATGTTGCTTTCAGCTTTGTCAATTGCCTCAACAATACCATCCACAATAGCCCAAAATGTGAGAGGATTGAAACCGTATGACTCAATTATCAAGTATGCGTAATATTGCATGAATCCGGATGGAGAAGAGTGTGTGTGCGACGCGGATATCATGACATTGTCTGCTGTAAATTTTGTTCCGTGTTTCTGCTTCAGCTTGTTTAACACCTAAAATGCAATAACAAATTTAAATACAGGCTTACTCATAAAGATTCTCTTGTTCATTTTCATTTTGCGTTCTGTGTCTAAAGATAATTTTACTTCAAGTTTGATTGCATGATCAAGCATGCCCATGTCAACAGCTACAAAGCATATCAAGGTTTGATCCGTCTCAGATTGCACAACGAATGCTCGGGCATTCGTACGGATGTGAACTCCAGCAGCCAAAGTCAATGGATTAACATATCCATTCTACAATTTCAGAAAATTTAAATATAGAACTACCGAGAAATACAGCAGTCAGCAGTACTGATCCTGATAAAATAAAAATTTATATTTAATCAGGGAAATTATGTCAGATACCAAAACAGTTCCAGCGGCAGCCCCGGTTATGTCTGCTGCTGCTGTACCAATTAAATACACACCATTTGTATCCGAAGCCCGTGCGTTTGGAATAAGTACAAATAAAGCTACAATTAATAAAAACGTTAAGAATGTCATATTAATAGAAAATGCAGCAATTGAAACTAATTCGAAACAATAAGAATCCAATCAATTTATCGAGCAGAGATTGTTGTAGCACCAAGTGTATGAGTGCCATAAAACTGAATGAATGAATGCGTTTCTGTGAGTATGCAAATTGTAAAAATCTAACGTTTATCGGTGTTTACGTAATTGGAAGACTGAAGAGGACAAGAATCCCAAGGTTTCGCATTAAGGAAGACGTTTCTATTGTTTCAGTCGAGAATTTTGACGAATGTATTAAAACACTGATTATTAGTTATCAGTGTTTAATGGACATGTCAGCGTGTCCTATCACACCACAAACGCAAGCAATGAAGTGATATATAAATGATTAATGATTGATTGATTATTGGCATGATAAATGAGAATGATATATTCAATATACCATTCTCAATAACGACGTTAGCTATGGCTATGAGTCAACTGTGTGTCTTGTTGTACTAATTTATTTTTCCAATTCTCAATATGTCCCACTTTATTTGTAATTGCAAATACCCTAATACAACGGCACACTTCCAATATTGATCTCTTTTTCATATTATATACTTATTCACAGACCAATGGCGAAATTTGTGCTAATACTATGTACTGTACATTGACAATTCAATTTTAAGCAATGTTTGATCTTTATTCTTTGTTGTGCTGATGCTCTGGGGGAAGCTGAGCTACCAAAATACGACTTACTTTTCCGCTGCTTCCCTTTGGCAATTCATTCACGATGTACAAACCACCCCGAAAATGCTTGTATGGAGCCAATTTCTCTGTGTGAAACAAATTAGATCCAAAAGTCAAACAAAGTGAGTAATTCGTATCAGTAAATATTAAACATCACAATTAAAAGTAGACCATGGGCGAATTGAATTATTTCTTCAGCCGAAGTAGCACTCGCATGCTTCTTCAAGACGACAAAAGCTCTCGGCATTTTGTCACCGTTGGGATCCGGGACTCCCACGGCACATGCATTTTCAACTGCAGGGTGTTGTGTTAGTACATCGTCTAGTTCACAAGGGGATACCTGTTATAATATTTAAATATTAAAGTAATAACTAATAACCTAATAACATGTATTAGCTGTCTTATTTCATGTCTTATTGTCAGTTGGACAAGTTTGCAAATGAATGAAAATCTTACGTGATTTGTAAAACATTTGAACATTTCCTTAATTCTGTCACAATGAAACAAGTACCCGTGTTCATCCACGTAGCCTGAATCCCCGCTTTTAAACCAGCCATCTTCCGTAAACGCCAATTTCGTTTCCTGTAAATATTATTAAATTGCATTAATATAGTAGACTGGGCTATAAAATTATTAAAAACCTGGTGAGTAAGACTCAATAAGAAATGATATAAAAAGTATTACGTGTTCATTGTTGAAGTAACCACTGAACATGTTTGGACCCTTTGCACAAATTTCCCCAATTTCATTGGGACCTAACACCTTTCCAGAAACTACATCTCTGATTTGAACCTGAACAGAAGGAAACACTGTTCCCACAGATCCTTCTGGAAAGTCATCTGCAGAAGAATAGTAATCAAACCTACTTATAGTTAGTGATTACAATTGCGAGAAGTTATTTTGGGGAAAGGGATAGTGAAGAATTTATTAACCGGGTAGTGGAAGCAACTCCATGTCTTTGCCATTTTGAACCTTATCCGCCGAGGTTGAAATCATAATTTCCGTTAGCCCATAAATCTGTAAAACAATGACGAAACGTTCCAATTTATCAATTATTGATATCATGAAAGCAATATTGTGCTTTAACATTTCACGTTACCCCTGCAAATCGTTTCAAGTTGGGGAAATTCTGTTGAATAAGGAATTTGAGAGCTGGGTTCACGCTCATTCCGCCACAGAGAACATATTCGATAGAGCTTTTGTCAACATCTTGTGCGTTTGCTAATGCAATGATGAACGGAGGAAAGCCGAAAACAAATCCGGGTTTGTAGTTTGACACAGCGTCAAAGAATGCTGATGTATTTATCTTTGACATTACAAGACATTGTTTTCCTCCTACGAAAAATGCAAGTGGAAGAAGAGAGCCGCTCAAGTGCGATGTTTTTCCAAGAAAAATATTCGGTTTGGTTTCAGCCCAACAAAATTTGAATTGTAATTGCTGGAGAAGGGCAACGACACTTCCATGGGTATGAACTGCACCTTTGCACCGACCGGTGGTTCCACTAGTTGTCAATATGATTGCTGTATCGTTACCGTCTATCTTCAGTTCAGGGCAACCTGTTACAACAATTAATCCGTAGCAGAACCACGTTTATTGGCTAACTACGTTTAATAAATCGTCGTCATAAATATGCCGATCGAATTCTTTTGAATTATTATTTGAATACAAAATGACAACTATAGCACTAGTTAATATCATTTATCTTATATATTAACTTAGACCGTCATCCTGTAATAAATCATAGATGGATGAAAGCTGAAGAACGTCAGTGTCGTTGTCATTCTCTGGTTTTGTCGCCAGTAGAACTGTAGCGTTCCAACCTAATTGTGTGGACACGGATAAGCATAAACGGGCTTGGTTTGGTTCACAATAAATCCATTTGGCCTTTGATTCTTTGGCAAACTCAAAAATAGAATCTGTGAAATCCAAAGTCTTATATTAGAATAACAGAATTACTAGTACAAATAATGTAAATTGAATTCGTTAACAGCACCAGATAAATAGTTTGCTGTGCTGACCGCTCACCTTTGGTTTCATCAACGTAAGCTGTTCTCAGAATTCCATTAGCTCGCCAAATCCCAGTCACAAAGATGGGGAATTTAACAATGTCGGCACACATGCACAAAACAATATCTCCTTTCTGCATCCCATTTTTAAAGAAATAACTCGCTATTCGTGTTGAGGAATCTTCGAATGTGCTGTAATGCTGTTCTTCTTTTGATATAGTGTCAATCTAAATAGCACGTAAAAGAATCATGACAGTTGACAGTTGCCCTGTGATTTCCCAAACGATATTTTTATGTTGTTCGTGAACATTTGCGTACAGATGTAGAGCTAACAGACAGACTTACACAGTAAATGTCTTTCCCATCAGTAACGTGTTCTTTTGCTTTCTGTAACAATAATTCAGGAACCGTTTCTGAAATGGTTTCAAGTTGAACACGAGATTGAAGTGTAACTCCCTTCATTTTGAAGAGCAATAAGAAAATTGGTGATTGAGTTTCACTTCGCAGCTGGACGTATGCTTTCAATCAGAATTATATATGATTGTACGGACGCAACGAAAACAGGTAAACACAAACCTGATTGTGGGTACACGGGTACACCATTAACCATTACCCATTTACTTTAAGTAGTCCATTATACTATTATGCAATACTTTCGCATTATATCCAATCCTGTCGTGGATGCTCAAGAGAAACAGGGCATGCTGTCGATATACGGACAAAACAAACGGATACCTGATGTATGCAAAAAAGAAGTGGACGTGAACAGTAGTCCACCTAAAAGTACCTCAGGAATAATGCAATGCGTCAAATCCCCTCGATTCATGCAATTAACGGATTTAGTGTGCTATGTTGTATGTTAAATTAAAAATTAAAAATTACATATTTCAACGCACGTATAGCTCTCATACATCATTACATCAGTATTATTAGCGTTGAGAAACATTTATACAGTTATGTAGTAACTGAAATTGGAAATGCATGCACAATAATGCAGCAAGGAAATGTTCATGTTTGTGAACTCAAGGAGTTCACAAACATGAACGCTCTAATTTTACAGAAACATCAAACAAGTCAAATTTTAAAATCTACTTAAACCACCTTTTTCGATTTGTTTTGACTGATTGAGCAGACTCTTTCCGCAATCTGGATACCAGTTTGTCTATGTTGTCTCCACTGTTCTTATTCTTCGGTCGAGTTTTCGGTTGTCGCATTCTTCTTGGCAATTTCATTTCACGATTTTTCATTTTTCGTGTTGGTTTAAGGCTATTTCTTGAAATCTTCCCTTTAGGTTTCATTGAAGGTAGCGTTTTCACAGAGAATTTGGCCTTTAATCCCGAAAACTCGAGAGATTGTGTTTGCGAATCAGACGTTGGCTTCTTCCAATCTTGTTCATCCATATTTTTCACGAGTTTCCGATTACGTTCATCTCTGTTTTTAGTTGCAGGTCCAGTGGACGACTGAGCTTCAATTCGTTTTGGTTTTCGTTTCTTTGACTTCTTTTTGTCGGGTTCTTTATTAGTTGATACTTGAGCCTCCTTGACGTTCATCCTTTTACTCTTTTCAAGACGCTTTTCCTTCGCCTTCAATGCAGCTTTATTCTCCAACGAGAATTCTACGATAGGTCTCTGCAATTGGTTGTAATATCATTCATTAAATGCAGTTATGTGACAGTTGCATTAATAGATATTAATATTAGAAATGGCAAATAATTACTTGATTGGGATGAATAATGCCAGGATTGTTATTAATGCTACGTAAGGCTTGTAATGCGTGAGAATGGTCAGCAAATGTGATAAATCCAAATCCCTTTGATGCCCCCAGTCCATTTAAAGAGACATTCTTATCGTCACGCATAACTCGAGCTTCCGTGACTTTGGCTCCCTTCCCACCATGTTTCAAAAACATTTCTTTTAGCTCTTTGTCACTGAATGCCGTAGGGAGATTATGAATACAAAGTCGTGTTCTCGAAACAAATGTGTTTAGATTCTTCAGCATCTGCTTCTTAGCCTGGTTTATGACAGCTCGTTTGCTCATGTCAGCGGCAGAAACTCCTTCGGCACTCACACTTCCAGGGCGAACAACTGCTCAAAAATCCACGCCATTCGTTATTTTCACATTCATCCGCAAAAGGCAATATTAAATTTTGATAACTTACAGCCTTCTCTCGCTAAAAATAGGTTTCGGTTGTCTTTTTCTATTTTCTTTTTCCCCTCTGCCAGCTTCGTTTCCAAATTTTGTTTTGTCAATGCAGCGGAAATGTAAAACTGCCTTCGACCAATAATAAAATGAAGTGGATCCTCCTCAACCTTGTCTAAACACTTATCCGCACTTTCTTTCATCTATGTCACAAGAAAGACAACACACATAGTTTAATTCATGCGTTTAAACTCCGTCAGTCGTCTAAAATATAACCGTGCTAGATGGTTAGATTTACTTACTCTAAACTTAACGAATCCTGTTCCTTTAGGGTGTTCCGTCAGTTTGTCTTTACAAAGAAGGGCGTACTGAACATCTCCGAATGTTGTAAATAGATCCTTCAACTGTTGCTCAGTTGCTTCAAAATCCAGGTTACGCAAAAATAAAGTCTTTCCTTCCTCCGCGTCGTGACTTTCGTACTTCCGCTTAGTCTTCTCTTCATTCTCACTATCATGTTCGCTATCGTCTTCCTTACTTTCATCGTCATTGTCATCATCTGAGATTTCGTTTTTTATCGCGTCGTCACATTCAATCTCAGGCTGTTGCTCTTCTCTAGGTTTCGTTTCATAATCATCCATCGGTTCTTCTTTAACCTTCACATCCTCAGTTGGAGTAGCATCAGTGTTGAGCTCCTCGTTAACGTCCCTTCCACCCCCTTGAAAAACCTTTTTAGGTAATGCCCAATCAATGGCAATCGGCCGACCTAAAAAAAGATGCATCAAACAGTTGATACTGACACTACCATTCTTCATAAACTTCACAAAATTATACTCACCTAAGAATTCTTTCATATTCAGGTGCTGCATGGCTTTCAATGCTTCATGAACATTGTTGTACTGGATAAAGGCACATCCAACCAATTTTCCGTCTGGCTTCTTTAATACATTCACTTCCTTCACTTCTCCACAACTTGAAAAGTACTTTTTCAAGTTCTCTTCTGTGACCTTGATATTAAAGTATTAAACACGTGAAATTCATGAAACTACTACTCATCAAGTACTGTTAATACTAGTTAACAATTAACGATAACTCTTACCTTGAATGACAGATTTCTCACGATGAGACGAGGTTTTTTGTTTACTTTTGGGCGACGAGGAGGTTTAATTATTGGTCCTGAAGAACCCGGACTCCGGCTTTCAGAAACTTTCTGATTTTTTCCAGTATAACTCTCTTCTCCTTCTCCAAATCCCTCATTTTCTACACTAAATCTCCCATCTAATCCTCCGAAACTTTCGATTTTTTCAGTGAGTCTAGCATCTCCTCCATCAAATCTTTCTCTTTTCCCACTAACTCTCTCATCTCCTCCACCATAGCTCTGGCTTTTTCCACTGAATCTCTCTTCTTCTCCACCGAATCTTTCTCTTTTCCCACTAACTGTCTTGTCTCCTCCACCAAATCTCTCTCTTTTCCTACTAAATCTCTCATTTCCTCCACCGCAACTCTCGCTTTTCCCAGTGAATCTCTCGTCTCCTCCACCAAATCTATCTCTTTTCCCACTGAATCTCTCATTTCCTCCGCCACAACTCTCGCTTTTCCCAGTGAATCTCTCGTCTCCTCTACCAAATCTTTCTCTTTTTTCACTAAATTTCTCATTTCCTCCACCAAAACTCTCGCTTTTTCCAGTGAATCTCTCGTGTCCTCCCCCAAATTTCCCTCTTTCCCCACTAAATCTCTCATTTCCTCCACCACAACTCTCGCTTTTCCCAGTGAATCTCTCGTCTCCTCCACCAAATCTATCTGTTTTTCCGCTAAATCTCTCATATCTTCCACCACTTCTCCCGCTTTTCCCAGTGAATCTTTCGTCTCCTCCATCATATCTCTCGCTTTTTCCGGTACGTCTTTCGACTCGTTCTGCGTTCATTTAAATTATGATTATGACACACTCAAAATTATGATTTTTAAATTATTTGAATTAAAAAAACTGACCCATTAATAAAAAACCACTGTTCCAATTTCTAGTCCACCGCACGAACACGTGTACGACAGGTTGAGTTTTGAAAGTGGTTGGAAATGCCGCGCGTGAGGAATGCTCTAATGTTCAGCCCTCGACTTTCACGCTTTGCATGCAAAAATTCTCAAAGTGGTTTTAATTAATTAAACTTATAAAAAATACAAGACATATTACATAATACCAAAATAGTATACGATATGCATGATCTTGATCATTAAACTTGTACAGACAGAAATAGGTAGTACAAAAAAGTGTAACTTCTTCAACGAGGAAGAAGGCATAATAATAGATATAATAATGTAAATGTGAGTAACGTTGAGCAAAATGAGTTAAGGTACATAGATTACATGTTTCCATCGTCGAATTACGAATATCATCGTCATGTAGTACTCTAAAAGTAAGGAATGTAATAAACTTTGGTCTTAGGATTAAGAATACAGAAAATGAAAGGATGAGCTTATAATAAGATTGTACGACACGATAGTATCGTTGACTGAAGCAAGTCTTCTTCGCGAATCTGCAGCTCAAATAAATGCAAAAGGGTGTAAGGTCGCCAACTATTTTTTGTGGTCAAGCTGCAATGAAGGTGGATAGCCCTTTTGCAGTTTTGTTTCTCATTGTTACGTCTTCTCATCGTCTCAGTCTTTTACCTTTATCAACTTTATGCCTCCTCCAACTTGTGGTGTGTACCTCTTGGCTGGAAAAACAAAAAAATTCCATCTTATTCTCAGCATACTACTCACAGTCAATTATTCTCGTTTATGTTTTCTTGCTATAAAGGCATTAGTCATCAATCATCATCATCATTCTCCATTTAACCTTCACCAGTTGTAGTAAAGTGCAAACCTCTGCAAAACAATCGGATTTCTTCTGAAATATTTAGTCACTTGAGCGCTGTCAAGTCGGCCGTCAACTTTCTTAACAGTTGCATTTAATTTTTGATATTAAGTTAAAAAGCTATTTGTTGAGGATTCCATTCCCACTTCGACATGAAAACAAACGTTTCTACTTTTGCATCATTTGTACTCATTGTCAGTTGCTGGCTATCGTTTACTTTAGCTGTTGACTTGGAGAGTGTGAAAGAAGGTTCATGCATTGAGCCTACTACAGACAAGAATTTTGATGCCAAATGGGTATGTTGTTACATTTTTTGCAATCTCGTCTATTCCAAATTCTATATAAAAGTAGTGAAGACTGAACTTGAGTTTTATGCTCTTCAAGGGATTTTCGAATTCTCAAGAATGGTATCATGTTATATGGAGTAAGTATGAATTGTATCGGTGGTCGGAAGAACTGAGCGGAGTGGACACTGGGAGTCTGACCAATAGCCAAGTGGACAATTCCTGTCAAACTACTCAGTGGTCCGGTAACACAGGAGGAAACTTGTTAGGGTTTGCAGGAACTAGAAAGATCTCCTTCGAAATTAATCCTGCTGGTGATGGGATCATTGAATGGACAATCAAAAAAGACTGGAAAGGTGAGTAATGAACTAATGAAGTGACGAGGATACAATGGAAACCTAAATGGCATTGACTCCAGCTGTATTGATTTTCAATTGCATTTTTTGTATTCTGTGCACAGCCGATCGTACTGGTAAATGGTACGTGACAGCAAGTGACAATGAAAAATATTGGGTGATGGTAACTTGTTGGGAAGAAGGACAGAAAGGATACGCCGTGCTAGCGACTTCAAAAGAGCTAGATGAAGACACAAGAGTTGGTATCAAAGCTCATCTCATTTCCCTTGGATTTAGTCTCAACAACTATTATGAAATGCAGTTTAATAACTGTGGTACATTGTCCGCCAATGAAAAACCAACGGAAGGTACAAATGAAAGTGGCAGTGATGGTGACAGTGGGGGTGATTCTGGGTCTGGATCCGACGGAAACAATCCTATTGGAGGCATCATGGAAATTATTCAGATGAAAATGAATCTCATGAGAAGTCTTTTTCAGTCTTTCACTCAAATTATAATGGCTCCTTTACAAGCTTTTGGACAAAATCGTACACCTCCGTCCCTTTCCGCAGTTCAAGCTCCTTCATCTGAATTTGGTGACAGTGGAACTCAATCACGTCAAAATACAAATTTACTCAGCTCTCTATTCAGTTTACCTTTCTTCAATCAACAACGGCAATAAGACCAAAATTTACGCTATTGACTTTCATGTATATTAATTCATATACTTTTTCCACTTTTAAAAAGTTTCATTCCTAATAATATTTGCAATAGCAAAATGTTACACGTATTATAATATCTATTCATGGGGTTTGTACAAGATCTAAATTGTATTTCAGTGGTTTTAATTAAAGTATAAAAATGCTAAAACAACAACGTACAAAGTAGAAACAAAAAACAAGGCTTACGCAGTCACTGCTCATTTCAAAATTTTAGTCCAGTGCGTATCATATATGGACTGCGGTGGACTGGTCATAATTACGTCAAATGACTTCCTACTAACAGCAATTAAAAAGGCAAATTAATGCAAAGAGACATTAGACAGGCTCTACTCGTAGAGAACATGCAGAGAAGAGACTCCTAAGGTGCAGGCAACTTTTTCAATGGCATAACGCTAGTTTATATACATGCTTTACTGGAAAGTCATATTCACCATGAATTAGCATTCATAAATTTTGGAGCAAAAACGGACAATAATAAACTTCAAGGTAACATAGGGTTGTGGTCTTATGGGGCGATTATCATGTACGCTTTCACATATTGCAAATAACGACGTGCAAATACACATTGCATGATTGCTTAATGCTGTACGTATTTTTTTCCAACTTCGCCAACGGGGATGAGCAATGGCCATGGCCATGGGCTATGCTACGCAATGCAGCAATCTCATGTTTCCCAATTCCAATTCATACTTTTGCAATTACGGTATAACGGGCCATGAAAAGATCGACTCTCAAATGTTATTAAAGTTATCACCATTGTATTAATAATTTAAAGTAGATAAATTGTTTAAAGGTAGGGAATATATAGTGCAAAAAGCACATTTATACTTATAGTACATAGCAGTTTCTTTCGAAAAATTTCCACTTACAGACAAGTAATTAAAGTAGTTGAAAATCATTACCTCTTGCTTTGGACCTTCAGGTTATAGTGGTAGGGCGGCCAAGGAAGTAAACTCGGCTGTTTACTCTAAAACAACTACTCAACTTGTAAACTTCACCAAATGTCAGAAAATTATTATAGGCATTTATTAATTATGCATTCAATTGGTATGCTGCCGCGGTTATGATGAAAGCTTGAGTAGTCTGTTAAATGCTTGAGTGTGTGCCAGAAGCTTCTTTTATTCTTCTAATTCGGCTACATGGTAGAGCGGACAGAAAGAATATTTTATTATGACCAATGGAAATGGAACTACAGTATCGAATGAACATGTGAATAATATCATAAATCATAGATAACACAGACCATGTAAGTATGCTCAACATCTCATAAAAACTTTAATTTCGATTTTGAGAACTGAATGTAATTACATATAAAGGACATATATTTAAGTTTGATATCCAATTAGGATTACCAAAAGTTAAGCATTGCAGGCCTACCAACTCTAACAATGACTAGATAACATCGCAACTCTTACGAAGTATAATATACATGGAATTTTGAAATTCAATGGATGAGCCAATATCTATATATAACATATACATCACACTTATTCTTTCTGGACAAGTACATTTCCTTCCATTTTCTTTTCAATCTTTAGATACGACGGAATTGTAGTGTGCTCCCAGAGTAAACTGATGCCGATGAAATGACAAAGTTAATGTGTTCCCCTCAAAATCGTCACCAAATGTAATGGGTGGACCATCAGCTTGAATGATCTTAATAGGCTTCTTCAAGACATCAGACAATACGCGAAGCTACATACAATTAAAATGCATTAGTTTCAAAATTACCGATCTTACAGTCGCATACGTTCTATTGCAAATTATATTAATACACGTATATGCAAATTAATACACCTATAAAAATGCAAAACAAACCTCCACTTGCCCTCCCCAGACAGCCGTTGATTCGATTGCACGACAATAATTTTCCATGCCTTCCAAAGAGTCATTGATGGCTTCATCGAAGAAACTAAGATATTGTTGTTGGTGAGACAAGAGGTATGAGGCAGTCAAGTTTCGTAACTCTTGGACGCTCCTGCATTCTCCGTTCATTTCAAGTTGGTGCGAAATAGCTTTGTACAAACTATCACAGATAAAAAAATGATTCAATAATGATTCATTCATGTCTTACTCAATACAAGAAACTGATTTGCACTTCAAACTGCAATTACCAGTGGCCATCTGAAGGAATGTCATGAACTTGTAGATTAAGACCACCCAAGAGGTTGTTCAATTTGTCTTCTTCAGTTTTCAGATCCGATTCTGCGAGAAGCTGTTCATTTTCAGAGTCGATCCTTTTCCGTCTTTCCTTTTCTAAAGCCTCTTTCTTTTCACGTCGTTTACGAGCTTTCGACATCCTTGGAGTTCCCGGTGCTTCCGGAAGTAGCTCTACGACCTCTTCATTCCCACAGTCACCTGAGTTCGGTACACTGTTCGCCTCCGGCTTTGTTTCTTCTTCTGCAATAGAAGGCTCATTTCCAGCACCCAACTCCATCCTTCCCGGGCGGAAAGTATCCAGCTCTAATTTATGCTTCGTTGCCAACTCAGACTCTAATCTTGCAATTTCGTCAGCGAGTTCTTTCTTTCTCTTCTTGTCATTCTTCGTAATACACTTTTTCATAGATTGGATCTTTCCTGCAAACAAATCCAATTCAAAGATTAATAAAAATGACATGAAACATTGCAATTTCCAAAATATTTGTAAAACAACACCCCGAAATACCTTGTAGTTCTCGTTTCTCTCGACGATGACGACGAATTATGGCTTCATCTGCACTGAGTGGCGTTTCAGCTGGTACATCCGTGAGATCAATGGGTTCACGGTCGCTATCTCCTTCATTCGACATTTCAAGATAAATCTAACAACGTGGACTTGCCTGCAATGAACTGAAAACAAAAGATCGATTCAATTTCTCTCAATTCTCCTATTCAAGTGTTAATAACTAACTATAGTCAAGAGGAGCTAGATCACATCCTGCATGTTATTATGATAAAACGATTTGCTCAATGACCTTTAAAGTTTAAAGCGTCATAAATTATTTGATAAGATTCATGATCAAACCAAACTTACCTAATATCTGAACATGAACTGCAACACTAGATAGTACAGTCTTTTTTAACTTAATTACAAATCAATCGAACACTTCATACGATTTCTGTTCAATGACATCAAAGATAGAAAGATTTCAGAATGACTATGCCAGAAATGTTTTCAAATTATTTCTGGAAAAATAACTACGAGAACAATACTGTATGAACGGACTGAACGTCCAATAAGAAACAAAAGTCGCAATAAACTTCTAGAATTACTTTGATTTTTGATGATTCAACGTTAACTTACCTTCTTAACTAGAATGTATATACACAAACTCAACTCCTATTATTTAAAGAAAACAAAGAGGGAAGCTGACTAAAATTAACGTTCATTGACGAGTCAATATGACCATTAAATATATGAATCCCAATAGCAAGCCTATAATTTAATAACACAAAACGCCACAATTGAAAAAAATACAATTCAATGAAAAACAAAAACGAAAGTTTCGGTTAGGTTCTTTAGAAGTCGAAATAACAACAGAAGAAACAGACGGTAAAGAAATACGGTTTGATTCGGATTCGGATTCGTTCAACGAAAGACGAAATGACGAGACCCAAAGAAGAACCACACACCGGCGGCGCAGCTTTCAACTGGCGGCAGTTCACGATTCAACCTCGTATTGGGACTTTTGTTGTTTTGTTACAGTGTCGACGTGTGTAACTAAAAGTACATTGTTGATCATTATTGGACCATTCCTATAATTGTTAGTAATTTGTAGACGTCAATAAAGAATTAGTTCGTCGCTGTTCATACTAGTTCGCTGTTATTCCAATTCCTCGTGTCTTATAGTTAATATAATCGATTTTATAAAAGACAAGAGGCAAAAGTTTGTTGAGTCATTCTCCTCATCATGGTAAGTTCGGTTATGCAGTTTTCATAATTTTATGGTTGATTTTAAATGGTAGTTGTAGTATTTTATAATGAAATGATTAGCGTGATTAGTCGATAAATTAATTCAATGTTATTAAATGGGATTTATATTTGTCATTGTAGCACGGTCGCAAGAAAACGGTGAGAACGGAAGCCGAAGAGGCAAAACGATTGAGAGAAAAAGCCAAATTATGTGAAGCATACAAAGCTCAAATGAAATTCATTTTTGAGAAGGTATTACAGTACAAAATTTAATTTTTGCAGTGTTAGTGTTGTCATTTAAATATGAAAGCTAATTTGTGGCAATGTGATTTATGTTTAGAGACATAAAGGAGAATTGGACGCTGAGCTCATGCAAGTGACAGCTGATATTTTGGCATTGCATCCGGATATTGTTACTTGTTGGTGCATTCGAAAAGAATACTTGTCACAACATTCAAAGTAAGTCTATGCAAGTTTAGTTAAAATGTCGACGGTAACGTTTTTCTTTGCTCCTGAAATAAAAAGGGTTTGTGTTGATCTGATAACTGTAAAGATTGCTCTTGTATTATTTTGTACAGGAGTCCGACTTTTGTTGAGGATTTTCTTCGACGGGAGTTGTTGCTTACTGAAACATGTTTAAAATCCAACCCCAAGTCGTATTGTACATGGTATCATCGGGCTTGGTTAATGAAAGAATCCCAATTTCAGTTGGTTAAAGAAGAATTGAAGTTGTGTGACAAGTATTTGGAGTATGATCATCGTAATTGTAAGATATGATACATTTCGTATCATAGAATTGTGAGAGCTTTAATTAAATAATGGAAATGTAATGTGACGATTTGTTTTGTAACAGTGCATTGCTGGGATTATCGGCGTTTCTTAATCGATAACTCCGACTTGGTTACTAATGATCAGGATTTGAAATTCACAAAAGAAAAGATCGTGAAAGATTTTTCAAACTACTCTTCTTGGCATATTCGCTCAGGGTTACTTCGTGATCGCTTGAGCGCTCACTTTTACGAAGAAATGGATATGATCAAGAATGCAGTATTTACAGATCCGAATAATCAAGCTGTTTGGATGCATTATCAGTATATATTGAAGTCTGAACTTAAAGGTAAAGAGTTATTGGGGATTTTTTTATTAGTTATTAATTTTTATTAGTTCAGGATTCTTGACGCTAAAGAGGTTTTTGATTTTGTTTAAAAATACAGATCCTTGTTTGCTGATGTTTGTGTATTTTGAGGGTGATAGTTTGACTCTGGTCTTTAACCAAAAAGTGCCTTCTCCAGCAACGCTTGACTTTAGCTTTCAAACAAAACTCCAGAGTCGAAACCTATTTCCCTACGAGTACAATTGTTCGAACCCGTTGAACGAATGCTATTCAAAATTGTGGATTGTTACAAGTTCTGAGTTCCTCCAGTCAGAAACTGTGAATGTCTCGGCAAAAGAGTACTTGAAAATATTTGATGACAAAGATGTTTGTGCAGCTAAAGGCGTTCCTATGTACCCAAATTACTTTGATGTCGAAACGAAAGTAAGCGAAGTTTGATTAACAAATATAACTGGTGTTACTTCTAAAAATTCGAGGCTGAAAATTCCTGTTCATATTAGTAAACCATTTTTTTATCTTTCAGCCAAAATCACAAGAATTTAGAACCTTCTTAATTGGAGAAATGGAGTGGATTGCAGAGCTCCTCGAATTGGAACCCGAAAACAAATGTAAGTTGGCTTCCCTATATTTAATGTATACTAACTGGGCAAAGTTACAATATAATTTGTATTTGGGGCATCATGAGTATCTTAATAAAGTACCTTATGAGTTGTTTCCATCTTTGCAGGGGTCATATTTACCTTGGTTTTACTTATGCGACTTGTTGATTTTGTTGGCTTTCGAGAAAAGATTGAACGCTATGTCCAGAGTCTTCTGTCGTTAGATACGAAACGAGCGACATTTTACAAAGATTTGTGTGAGTAATTTTGCTAAAACGTTTGGTAATCTACTATTTTAAATTTTAAAAACTATCATGATAAACTCTGAATGATTTAGATTCCAAATATGTGATGGAATGGTTTCTGATGAGTTTGAACACAGAAGGACCATCTTCAACAGCCGCTGATCTTTCAAACAACAACCTGACTGTGATTTGTCATGCCGAATATATGTGTGCCTTCAAAGAAATTAATTTGAGTGGAAATTTCATTCGTGATGTATACTTCTTATCTGTACTTCAGCATTGTCAGCGTATCGATCTGTCTAAGACCGGCGTAAAACGCGTAGGGCAACCATTGCTATCAGTGTTAAAAAATATGAAGGAAATTGTACTGACGGATAATCCTATTGTTAACCCTAATGCTCTGTGATGGTTCTACGGTTGCAACTGGTGCTGAAAGTCAAGTTCGAATTGTATTATGAAAAACACAAATAAAATCATTTGGAGTGGCTTAATTATAAAAATAGTCATAGTTAGTAGTCATGGTCCAATATTTGTTCTTTCTGTTGTAAGTTGTGGTGCGGTGTACTTTGTATCATTACAAAGGTCAAAGCACAACGTACAGTATCGCTTATGGAATGTCACCTGAACTTTGAGAACAATTTGTATCACCATCGCCTGCCTCGAACGTTTTTTAGTAATAAAATTGATTTGTCTATCAGTTCATACATAATGTTTATCATTAACTAAACATTCCGGTTCATCCATGGTTAGGAACCTCAAATTGCATACGATTGACTACCGATAATTGATACCAAACGTAATTGACAATCGTAATTAATCAAGCAATACCTTTATCTTGCAATATCTTTGCGGCATTTCGTGCTGATTGAATTATTGAATGATATAGAAACTACCATGCAACAGAGAAAATACACAATGTTCGCAAATTGATAAAACACTCGACTTTTGATTCGTTTTGCAATGATACTATAAATCAAGTGTGCAAACTCCGAAGTTTCCATTTGATTGTTTCTTACCATCACCTTTCACAACTTCAGTTCAGAAGGTTACTTCAGTTTGGTAGTGGTAATTGGTATTTTTGTATTAGCTTCTAGTGCATTGCGTTGTCTTTTTTGTAAAATCATGCAGTACGTTGTTGCTGTAGTTCTTTGCCTCTTTGCAGCAAACGGTAAGATTATTATCGTATTTCTTTAATTACAATTCCTTTCTTGTTTTTCAGTTAACAGTAATTATATGAAAATGCGTTATTTATGATTTCATAGCATGGGGAGCATCATTGAAGCAGGAGGAACCAAAAGCTGAGGTACACTGTTAACTAATTATGATTTGACGATTGATGACGAGGATAATCCTAATCATTGACATAATCCTATGTAGAACATTCTGATTCAATGGGTTACCATTTAAATTTCATTTCAGGTTTGTTTCGACAAATATGGCTGTTTTAACTCAGAGTCTCCATGGACATCTTTACTTCGACCATTAAGTGCACTTCCAAAGGCTCCATGGCTTGTCGGAACTCGCTTCCTTTTATTTTCACGGGACACCGTAGAACCTCAAGGATACGAACTTATGCCAGACAAAGACGCTATTCTGGCTTTCTCGAAATATAATGCTGCCCGCAAAACTGTATTCATCCTTCATGGATTTACGGACAATCATCGAGATGACTGGGCGTGGGATGTCAAAAACAATTTGCTCAGAGTGGTATAGCATTCTCGACATAATTCTGCACATACATTTGTGCATAAGAATTTGGTGCTTGGGATGATTGATAAACAATTTATTACATTTTCATTTTAGGAAGATTTGAATATTATTTCCGTGGACTGGGCTCCAGGAGCAAAAGCACCGTACTTGAACGCTGTGGGTAATTCAAGAATGGTTGGAGCTCAGATGGCACACATGATATCCTACCTGGAACGAAAAGCAAATATGCGCATGGAAGATGTTCACGTAATTGCTCATTCTGTTGGAGCTCATGCTGCAGGATACGTTGGGGATCGTCTACTTGGTCGTTTACCTCACATTACTGGTAAAAACAAAGCAAGCGCATAATTTGTGCACACATCCTCATAAGAGACTACTTACTGAACAAAGATCTGGAATTATTGTTACTAGCCATTGATCCTATGGACCCTTATTTTGGTGGAACTGACCAAATTGTTCGACTCGACACCAATGACGCTCGTTTCGTTGAAGTCATTCATGGCAATGGTAACGGAGCCTTGAACTTGGGATTAGGCATTGTAGAATCTATCGGACATGCAGACATTTTTCCAAACGGAGGAAGAAGTCAACCTGGTTGCAATGACATTCTCGGAAGTCTTGTTGGATCTATTATTGATCTGATCCTGTTAAATTTTGAAGGTATGTTTTGAAAACTTAAACATCACGTTTACAGTAGTCTGATTCTGCACTTTCAATATAAATAGGTGCGATTGGGCGCTGGGCTTGCAGTCACGTTCGAGCAACCAAATTTTATGCTGAATCCATTGCTCATCAATGTCCTTACGCTTCTTTCCAATGCGGTAGCATGAGTGATTACAATGGGTAAGACAAGCACAGATTAGAAATTAATCTCATGTAATTCCCACGATTTCTCAAATACATGCGAGAATCTCGTTTATCCCCTTTCACAGTGGAAAGTGCTACACAACATGCACTCAATCCGGGAAATGCACAACTATTGGGTACAACTCTCGCAACTACACTCATGCTAGAGGAAACTACTTCTTGAAAACTGCCGACGGAAAAGACAACAAACCCTATTGCAGTATGTTGTACTAAACTTAAAGTAATGCAAAGTAATGATAAATGTACTAGTGTAATATAGTGGTGACGCATGATTTTAAAATTTTAATTGTAGTGTATGCAGTCAGAGTTGACATTCCCATTGGCTTAAGTCAACAAGACGCAACCGGAAATGTCAAGGTCACATTTAGATTACCAGACGGTTCCCGATCAGACACTTACACTGTATTCGACGGGAGAATGTCTGCCGGACAAGTACTGAGCACTTGGGTTGAGTTGCCCATGTCTGCTTTACCAACTGCGGATACCAAATTACCCTTGATTTTACGGTACACTCGCGGTGGACTTCTACCAACTACCCAGCCAAGATATCTTAACTTGGCTAGCGTAAATGTCAACGTTCTTAACAATGATTTGCAGATGCAAAAGTGAGACAATCTTTTCAGCTTCCACTTTGAAGCTACAATAATACTCTTATAGTACTCTTATATAATTAATAACCTATTGATATTAGAGCATACTAACTTAATTTCATTACATGAACACAGCAATCAATACGGTGGTGTCACTTTGGAAGCAGCCACGGACACACAAATATCCGACTAATTCTTTTATTTCCCTTCATATGCAAAATAATAAATTTAATGACTTGAATAAACTTTACGTGCAACTATAAAACATTCCCTTGTCTTGTGTACATCTTGTGATCTTAATGAGTGCATAATGATTGTTATTTGATTTATCCTATCTCAATGTGCAATAATAATTAAATCATAATCGTAACTAAACTCAAAATCATGTAACCCATCGTAAAATGCATTAACACCACCGGCCGCTCTTCTTTGTTCTGCATTTACAATTTATATGCATTTCACGCATGGAATTGGAATGTGAAATGGAAATTGGGAATGTGAGAAAACGTGAGGGTTTTTGTCTTTTTGTAGTACCGACGGACATGAAAAAGAGCGGAACACGTACGGAAAAACTGTGCTAAAACCGCATTTTTTCATGTCCGCTCCGTTTCGTTCCTCTGCATAAGAGGATTTTTGAATATTGGCTGGGCGAGCCGTCGACTAAAGCGACGCACGAGGGCCATTCGCTCAACTGTACCAGTCCACATTGTCCGACCGTGTAAGAAAGACAAGCAGGCTGTTTGGTCCTCTCTTTCTCAGTTCTTTTTTTCAAAAATATATTAAAATTTCGAAATTTTGAGCAAGATGTTGATGCCAAAAGCTAACCGGCTTAAAATCTACGAACACTTGTACAGTGAAGGCGTGATGGTTGCGAAAAAAGATTTCCACGCACCAAACCATCCGGACTTGGAAGGAATTCCAAACCTTCAAGTCATCAAGGCTCTCCAGGTCAGATTTCAATCAATTTTTAAATTAAATTATTTCAATTTTAACCTCTAAAGATAATTTTATGTAATGTTGAGGAAATACGTAAGTTTGTACGTAAGAAATTTGATGGAAACGGTGTGGATTCTTTAGTTGTTTTTGCGGTGATGAAAAAACCCGGCAAACCGGGGTTGGAAAATTTAATCTCTGGAAGGATAATTTTATAGTAAAAGTACTGTACATATTTTAATATTGTATTAAATATTTTGTGTATTACAGTCCCTTAAGTCTCGTGGATATGTTTCTGAACAATTTGCTTGGCGTCATTATTATTGGTATCTCAAGAATGAAGGAATTGAGTACTTGCGAGACTACTTGCATTTGGGAGCAGAGGTAAAAAGTTTTTTTTATTAAATGTAATTATTAAAAATTAATTAAATGGTTCAGTGTTGACCTGTGTGTAACAGTATCATACAACATTGTTATGTGACATAATTTATTGTACTTACCAATGTAGTATTTTACTGAAGTTAGTTATCATTATACTGTACTGTACTGTAACTGCTTCTTATTGTCTACTTTATTATGATCATTACTGGCTTAATTTATGCTTAATTGATGTCTATTGATTATGCTGAATTTAATTTCAGGTCGTTCCAAAAACTTTGACACGACAAGCTCGCACAGAGACTGCTCGTCCTCGTCCAGCTGGAATGCGGGGTGAGACCAGAACCGCAGAAGATCGTTCAGCTTATCGTCGTGTGGGAGAGGATAAGAAGGGTGACGCTGGTGTCGGTGGAAGCGATATTCAATTCGTAAGTTTACTCAATTTACTAATTTTTTTGATAATTTTTTTTTAATTTCTATTGAACATGACCTCATTCATTTATTTTTAAGCAGTACGATGTGGGTATTGCTATACACACTAAAAATGCAAGCTTTATAGAATAACGCTAACCTCGTAGCACTTTGCTTTGATATCAAAAAGTCAAATGTACTTTGGCCCTGGCTCAATTATTCCTTTTCACCCCATAGTTACTTTGTACAAGTTTAGGAATGCGACGATACATAGGTTAGTTTTAGCAATAAACCTAAAGGGTTACTAACAATATCAATTTGTTTGTTTGTTTTTCAGCGAGGTGGTTTCGGCCGGGGTGGTCCTAGAGCTCCTCCACAAGAATAATCGTACTGTACGTAACATTTCGAATGGAACTCTTCACATTTTGAAATAAAATGAAAATTTGATGTTATAATTATGAGCGTTGCAATTCAATTTTAATTATCTTATTTTATCATGTTTATATATTCTCTTCATTTGTTAAAGGTGATGAGGTTTACAGTAAGACTATATCGGTCAGTAGTCAGCGTTACTAGAAACGTTGGTTAACAGCAAGTCATTCTTTAAGAATACGAACGGAGTATTCCGTAGACGTCAGCAAGTATGCATCATCATAAAACTTGCCTTTATTATATAATGAAAATAATGATAATGCTTTAGCTGTCAGCCTGTCAAGTGTCATAATAAGGAAAGTACTCATATTGACAATGAAGAACGTAGTGCATCACTGTGCATCACAATGATGGAAAAGAGAAATCTTGCATTTTGTACAATGAATATACTAATAGCATAGCACATAGCAGTACTTCATCAGCATTAATAGCATTTGAGTATTGTACAATAATTGTACTACGCTACGCTTCTACTTTTAGAATGCACGTAAACCATACATGCGAATAATGTATTCTGAACTTCTTTTAATGGGAGTTTCACTGATGAATGAGATGAACCATGACTTGAACGGTATAGTGGTATTTGATATTGATAATACAATGCTTACTCAGTTACTCCACGCAAAATGAATAGGGATCATTTAATATATCCGTGCATCAAGTGCCATTTTAAACTACAAGTAGTTAGACTTCAAACTCAATAGAAATTGAGCATTGCATTTTTGATTTCATTATTTGTTGAATGGTTTGGAAGGTTTAGGTGGTATGGTGGGACGTCAATGCAAGAGCATGCAAAAAATGTGAAATCTTGGATCCTGGACGATGCACACAGCATGTGGACCTGGAATTTGTTTCATTATCTTATTAATACATTATACTGAAAAACTAGAAATGGAAATTGTGTCAAGTCTCAAAGTATCTACGTCTCATTTCTCTCCATCTCAAGACAAGACGAAGCGAAGAAGAGAGAGAAAGAGAAGGCAAAAATCCAAAGTTGGCACAGCCACAAGCACGTTTCATCAGAGTATTTGAGACTGCAGCTCATGTGGACGAGAGCTCAGTGCTCATGTTCCATCCGCTGTGCAAAGGACGAATGTCGCTCGCTCTCAATTCATCCTTATTCCTCATCTCTAATATTCAAATATTAATTCCACTTCCTATCCACTTAAATAGCTCTAATCCCTTTCCTTTCCAAAGCGCAAGTCCATGCATTTTTAGAAACTTTTTTGACATTACCTTCAAAAGTCAGCATAGACACTTCCTTTTTTACGCAGTCACTCTCAGAGATATCTTAGGTCTTTGAAAAAAAATCAATATTTTATTATGAAGTCAGTAGTGCTGTAGTCCATGTGTTTGAATTCTTATTTCAAATTTTACGCAAACAATCAAAACAACCCTGTAATAAAGTTTGACAGAATACTTTTGCCATTACATTATTTGGTACTGTGAATTTGTACTTGTGTACACTATTCTTTTTGATAACGGGTTTTTGACAACAACAACGGCTGTTCTTCCCACTGCTATACGGCTACAGTGTCAATTGTGTCAACGATAAAGAGGTAAGGCATAAGAATCAATTTGTTCACCTTTCTCAACATTTCTCATGCACTACGACATGTACATTGTACATTATCATGTAACAGTGTAAAGTCATTCTGTCATCTGTAAAGTCCTTAATTGAACCGCATTACAAAAGTCCATTTAGCGAAGATTTGCGATGGTTTGTATTGTTTTTAGTATGATTTTCAATTTTCTGTAGTTAATTAACGTTAGTATAGGTATTAATCACTAATCACTAAACATAACATATATTTTATCATTCATCACCAACTGACTTGTCAATTTAAATTGCATCGTGCATATAGCTGTAAAACTATAATTAAATAGTTTGTTTTTGTTTACAATAACACCCAACGAAAGTATTGATCCCGGAAAATGACGGGTTTTGGCATATATATAGTGGAACTGTATCTGTATTACTCATATATTCCTATCACTACTAGACGTATTTAATTTTCCGTTGAAATGTTTAAGCATTATATTTGATCGATAATGTGTGCGGTCATTTGTGCTCCAGTTTTCTCTGCAATCTGCATACAAACTGACCTGAAAAGCAATGCAATACAGAATTTTCGTATCATCGGTTCAGGCTTAGAGGGAAACATGAGATTGATACTCTAATAAAGGTGTACATTATTTTAAGAGCAGCAACAAGCAAATATAACCTGTCTAGTCTTTTTTGATGTTAGACAAAAGAGGAAAATATGTAAATTGATTGAACAATTGCAACTGCAGCTGAGTTGTGGAAAGTCTGTCTCAAACGCACGTATATGAAACGGTGCATTTCAGTTGTATCACATTTCACATTACATTGCAAACGGCCATGAAGGAATGGGCCTATGGACCCTACGGAGAATTCCATTTTTTGGCCAATTTTCTGCATTGCTGATTCAAGTGTTTTTGGTCCACTGCTTTGAACTCAAATGGGAGGACACACGCTTGACCATGGGGCTCGTAGCGTGTCGTCTTCCTCGTCTTCACATTGTTCTTTTTGGCGCATAATGTTTTGTTATGTTGTTGACTTACGACGTCCCTTCACAGTATTCCACTCAAGACTCGAAACAAATTAACAAGCTCAAATATTTCTGTCATTGCTTGTTTTATTGTTTGCAGGGAAGACGGATTCACCATTTCCGTAATGCTTCCTCGCCCTATGCAATAATCAGGGAGTCTTTCATTATAAATTGATTCATATAATGTCCACCTGAGTCACAGGTTATACGTTAGGGCTTTGGGTTGGCTTTGTCTGCAAACGCAATTGTCTCTCGAATGACAAAGTAATACAAACATTCATTATTTATTTATAATGAGGTTCGTATTCAAACCATATGGAACTGAAAATAATAGTATAGTTTGCCCTAAGTTGTTAAACTGCCTCTGGGTTTGGTGGATTGGCTGACACGAAAAGGAAATTTCAAAATCGATAAAACAGTGAGAGAGAGTGTCGAATACTACACTGAGAGTTATATTTTTCTGCTTGATTCATTCAGTCATGAATTTGTGACAAGTGGACAGAAGGAATAGTCTCGTAGCATCGTTTTCTGGGTGTAGGCTTAACAAGAAAGCGCAATCTGTTTGTGCTGATTTTTTGAAATTCATGTTGTAGTATGTACCATGCGTTATACGTGATAATTTTGCTAACTACTAGTAATTAATTAAGATTAAAAGTGCCGTATTCAAGTTAGTTTGAAACAGTGGACTGTAATGGAAAACAAAGTCACCGAAAGTTTGGAATTTAAACGCATTTTATATTCTTAAACGTGCTGTCGACGAGAAATGCGTCCACACGAAGCATAAAAAGATAATTCCCGCAGCGTGATTAGGCGTGATATCATTTCAGATTAAAGCTGTAGACAAACCAACATTTTTGAAACTGTCGATTTCGGTGTCAAGTGTAATAATAATAAAACAGTGGTGTGCTTGTGCTATTATTATTATTTGCATGCCATTCTTGAGTTAGTGTTTTGTGTACGTGTACCAAGTTTACATGTACTTTTGTGTTGTGGTTGTACCGCTGCTAGGTTCATATTAAATCAAAAACAGATATGAAAATGATAAATGCCAGCGGAGGTCTTCTGAATACATTGCTTTGAAATGAATATTGACATCAAATGACTCAAAAGATAACAACATCATGGAAGGACGGTTTGTCTCCAAAATCTGTTTTCATTTTCAGCAACTCATCATGCCCAAAATGTAACTGTCACATGCCTAAGCAAACTGCAATTTAAGCAGTTTTATTCGTGCTTTCTACATATCGCATTGATGCTCTACCCTTCCGTCTTAATATTTTTTATTGATAACATTATATTGACGACTGTCACCATCAAGTCGTCAATATTGGTTCTGTCACAGAAGTTACAGTTCACTTTCACTCAAATACGAGAGAAAAGTTTGCTTAAATCATCATACACTCTCCAACATCGAACAGAATAGCATAATAAGCATTCCATTCGCTTCAAGGTTCGACCGTGATATTTGTGTTTGCTGGCTGGAGTTTAATCAATTTAGAGTTTGGTGATCTCGTGCTCGGTTTTCATTTTGCGATCATGGCCAGTCATAATTCCACGTTTTGTAGTATTGTCGTTGATTCCTTGCGAGAAAAAACTTTCAGAGAAGGTGATGTGAGCTTCATTATCGTGTAATTTTATGTTAGCCATCAACTGCATGTTGTTCAGCTGTTAAAATGGTTACTTTAAATTTGATACTCTTATTACTGTCATTGTTGATTTGATAATGCTTTTAGGAGGATTATTAAAGATGGCAGAAGCAAGAAGCGCCGTTAGGAAATTGCACGTTCCACCTAACCTGGAAGAAGGTCGTGATTCATGGAAAGATGTTTACCGGGCTTTCATGAAGTCTGTAAATCGACGTTATTATCGCACTAGGTAATTAGTATTACGTACTAACTTGTTTACCGATCTTCGACTGTCATTGAAGCGCCTTTAACTGTAATGACTAATGAATTGATGTTTTGAATAACAGGAATTCACTTCGAAATGGAACGTGGCCAACTTCCACCAACAATTTAGTTGCTGTGTTTATATTCAGTCTGAGTCTCCTTCTTGGAGAACCTGAAGCTACTCGTAGTTTCAATCAATGGCTATGGGCATTAGCTGACTTTTTGCCACTTCCAGAAGGTTTGTACCCTTTTATAAGTTGCTTGTTGGTTTATTACTTGTAAGCTGTATTATGGTCGATATTTGCATAGAATTATGCTGACATCATATACAATACGTGATCTGCATGCTATTAGCTAAATATAGTACATTGACTGAAGGTATTGTATATAATTTCCACTATGTATGAGATATTTTTAGTAGTCTAAAGTTGAAGTATAAAATCATTTAGTCCGTGCTCTATATTTATAAGTTACCTTCATTTTATTATGCTTGTTAATTACATACATCGTTACTTCATTGAAATCATGTTTGCGTTTGATGAGAGTGGCTGTTGCTGGTTCAATAAGACGACCGTGATAGTATTGTGATGTTTTTACTGCTCGACAAGATGAGTGAAGTTGACAATAGTACTTGGTGTGCCAAGGGCTTCAAAAATACGTAGTACGTAGTTGTAGTTGAACTTGGTTTCATGCATTTGACAGTATTCGTATTCCCCTTTTCTGTAATGCAAACGTGGTCGAGTAGTGTGTAGGTATTTCTCATGGGTAACGTGAGAAATGCAGCGCAACTAGTTACTAGACTGGTCGTGAGAAAACCATGTTTATTCACAAGTCAACGCAGCTTTTATCTAATTGTCCATACTTTAGTTGACAAGAACCTTCTCATTATTATTCTTTTAATAATTTAAAGATAGAAATACGCATTGTTCCCATAATTAGTGGGTAGTCCACAACTTCTTTGTTTTCGTTCACTTTTTATGTTTGGTTTTTCCAAACAACGTTTTCCAATCAAAAACAAAGAACTAATCCTTGCAGACAGTAGTAGTCATTTTAAGTTTAAAGCAAAAACTAGAGCATAGGAACGTTGGAGTACGTAACTTTGGATTACATAGCATATTGGAAATGTTTGATTTACAGAAACACCTAGATGGATGCGTGCAGTCATCATCGCTTGGCTAGTCGGCGTTACATTTTTCTTAATTGTTATGAAGGTCCGGCAATACATTCTTCGAGCTCTGTTGGCATATCGTGGCTGGCTCTGTAAGTGTTTCTTTATCCTTCATTCTGTTTTGCCTATTCATAAATCCAATGAATGAATTGCGGTGAATCTGTTTGCACAAGTAACTGAGGCATCAGTATTCCATTCGTTGAACAATATCGTTTATTTTCTGACCTTTGTACTCATACGAAGAAGCGAATGCCCTCCTTTGTCCTTTATCTTTTAAGTGAACAGTGAAGCTGAAGTATGACATTAGATGAAATCAAAGTTCTCAACTGTGACGCATAAGATTGATTTTTGTTAAATTTGTTTTAATTCCACTGCTTTATTCGGAAAAATACTTGGGCAAATAGAGTTATTTTCCAGTTGTATTTAAAGGAAATAAACTGCTTACATGGAAGATGTTCCTTTCCTTTCGCCGTTGACGCATTTTAATGTTAATGATTCAATTGAACAGATGAATCTCTCAAGTCACAGTCCTTGAAGACCATTGTGTGGGCATTTTTGGTGAAAATGGTTTCCGGATACCAACCGTCTCTATACAGTTATCAACGTTCGTTACCAAGATTACCTGTTCCTAGTCTGCATTCTACATTGGAAAAACTTTTACAAAGTTTGAAACCGCTCTCTAATAAGGAAGAATGGGAAGGTTTGTGTAAAGAAGCTGAAGCATTTGAAAAGGATTTAGGGGTAAAATTGCAGAGAGTTCTCATTCTGAAGAGTTGGTGGGCTCAGAATTACGTTTCTGATTGGTGGTAAGGCTACGTTTCATGAACTTCCATGAAATACAACTGTATTCATGACAATTTGTATAGCACTGTCAACACATGTATAGGGAAAAATACGTTTACCTGATGTCTCGTGGACCGTTAGCAATAAATTCAAACTACTATGGAATGGATCAAAGTTACTGGACACCGACGCAATTTCAAACGGTTCGTGCTGCGACCGTTCTGCATCACATCATATCATTCAAGCGTCTCATAGACAGAGAAGAGTTGGCCCCCTTAGTTCTTCGAAATACAATTCCCATTTGCATGGCTCAGTATGAGCGACTCTTTTCGACAGTGAGGTAATTTTTAAAGTTTTGACTGTCGAATGTATATTCGGAATGTATGGTAAAGAATTCGTGTTCGTCCTTATAGAATACCAGGAGAACAAACCGATGAGCTAAGGCATTACGATTCCACTGAATCAAGACATATCATTGTGCAGTATCGAGGATTTTACTATGTAATGGATGTATATGACTCTAAGTATGTAAAATGTTTATTCCGCATTTATTCGTAGTTACACTATGAACTATGAACTATTATGTAATTCTGAATTTGTTGTGCTTATAAACGTAATCTTTCTAAAGAAATCAGGTACTTTGCCCTGTGAGTTTCCAATCCCAATTTGATTGGATCATTGCGGATGCTGAAGCACATCTTACTCAAGGTAACGACATTGTCCAAATGTCAGTTTTATTCAAACGGATGTTTCAAAGTATCAACGTTTCTTACTTGTGCTGAATAAGCGTGAGGGCTAATATGTGTTAGGATGTGTGTCGTGTGCTGGACTGTGGATAACCCAACCGTTGTTTTTTGTTTATGACAGGTCGTGCAGCAGAGACAGCACGAGGTTTATCAGCTTTGACGGCTCTGCCTCGTGATGAATGGGCAAAAATACGTACGAAACATTTTGTGGAAGGAATGAACCGGACATCCATCGAAGCAATCGATAAAGCTATTTTAGTTGTGATTTTGAGTGATGAGAACCCATCGACTTTGAATGACAAGGTTTGCTGTTTTATAAACTTAAACACTGTTGAATAACCACTTAATCGGCAAGTGCGGTTAATAATCATTTTATCGTGTTCTCATGAACTTATTGATGCCAATTTCAGGGAAAGATGCTTTTGCATGGGGATGGTAAAACATTATGGTTCGACAAATGTCAAAACGTGGTGTTCTTTAAAAATGGATACTGTGGACTTAACGTTGAGCACACAATGGTATTTTACCAACATGATGATATTATTATTGCCTTAAAGTATGGAACTTAAATTTATTAGCATTAACATTCTATTTATGAAGGCGGACGCTCCAGTAGTTGGTCACTGTTGGGAATATGCTATGACGCTTGAAATCATAGAAAAATGGTACACTGAAGACGGTCAATGCATGCCCATGACTAAATCATTTCGTCAAGGGAAATATAGTTTGCCCAATCGTATTGATTGGGATATTAGCCCTGTACTCGGATCGCACATCCTGAACGCTATCCAATTTGCAGAGAAGGTACGACTTGTGTTCATCTTAATGACAAGAATTTTAAACGTCAAATGTTTGAATGCTTATTTGTTTAAATATTGAACAGAATAATGCTGACCTGGACTTGGAAATTTGCGATCATTCTGCTTGGGGAAAAGGATTCATAAAGAAGTGTAAAGTTAGTCCGGACGCGTTTGTTCAATTGGCACTGCAGTTAGCATATTTTAAAGATGCTGGAACTTTTGCACAAACGTATGAAGCCAGCATGACCCGACTTTACCTCTGTGGAAGAACAGAAACAGTTCGTTCGTGTACTGAAGACACTGTTGCGTTCGTTAGGTAATTATTATGCACGGAGTCAATGTTATCACCTTCGAATTTAATTATTTATACACACGTTTTTTATGCATGTCAATTATTGATATTTTATACTTTAACGTTAGAGTAATTTATTGCCTCTTGCTTTGGTATTTCAGAGCGATGGTAGAAGACGGCAGAACGAAGGAGGAGAAAATTCGACTTTTGTTGAAAGCAGCAGACACACACCAACAGTTATATCGCGATGCCATGAATGGAATGGGAATTGATCGTCATTTGTTTGCTCTCTATGTTTGTTGCAAAGGATTAGAATGTGTACGTTTAAATGTATTTGTAATTTGCAAATGAATGACTAACCACACAATTTTAATAGTACTAATGATTTAAAATTTCACCATGTTACAGGAAAGCCCATTTTTGCAAAAGGTCCTAATGAGACCCTGGACCTTGTCTACTAGTCAGCAGCCTCAACAACAACTTCAAAACGTGCCTGACAGCAATCTTCCGTTATTTCAAAACAAGGTATGCTACGCCAGATTTATTTACTATAACTATAGTTTATGGAAGTCTGTCCCAGCCTTTAACGATTTCGATCATTTTGTGAATTACAAGGTGTCTCCCGGTGGTGGTTTTGGTCCAGTTTCTGACGACGGTAAGTAATTATAGTTACAACATAAATTTGGCAGTTTGAGATATAAAAGTTTTCAACTGTCATTCTTATTATACCATTAATTGATGATGTAATAATTATTTAAATTAAAGGGTATGGAGTCTCCTATATGCTCCCGTCGGATCATAAAATCTTTTTCCACGTCACTTCAAAGCATTCTTCCTCGAAAACTTCTTCAATCCGTTTTGCGCGACATATTTGTGAAAGTTTGAAAGAGCTTCGTGAACTATTTGAACTTAAGGCTTTATAAATTATACCAGTTTTTTAGCTCTTTCATTTAATTTTTACTATTTCTGTAAACTTTACTCTCAAGCTTAAATGCCGTAGTTTTAATAGTACCATTTAAAATGCAACTGCAGCTGTTTATAAATCTTCATTATACCTTTCTACAGCTCTGCACATCATTATCAATAGTTATTGTATTCTTAATCTAAATTTTTGTTCGATTATTATATGAGATTATTCAGTATGAACTATTATATTTGAATCCTTCGTAATGGTAAAAGATGAACAAGTATCAATGTTTGATATCGTTTGATAAGAAATCGCATGTTTTTATTTAGCAGCGGTAATTAACTATTGTCGTATAACTTTAAACCAATTACAAATTGTACGGTGTTCTTATAATCGTATGTGCACTTGTGAACTGGTAACTCATGTTTCCGTTGATTTTCGTATGCTGAGAAACTAACGAATATTATTAGTTGTAGTATTACAGTAGTTTTAGTTAGAGAGCCAGCTTGTGGAATTAAGTTTACCGAGTGGTGGATTTATTTTTGAAGTGGTATAAATACTGGTCAAGGTCACTGTTTACTAGATCGATGCATTCAATTGACTACTAGAGATTCTACCAACTTTTAAAGCGCAATGTTATTTTAAGGGGAGTGTGAGAAAGCAAAGATGATATTGATATACTGTAATACGTGGTTACCATTTACCATTTACAACTTTTTCATCGTGATTTACATAGGACATATTTTGCCTATTTTATAGAACTCAGACTCAATACATTCATCATTATTTACAGTTAATTTGTTGTTGATTTGTGCCAAAGACTTTGCTGTTATATGCATGTTGTGATATGAATCCATCACTTACTATACTTTTAAGTAATATTACAATGACGATATATTGTGAGATACATTATTCAACCAAAAAGATTTAACGATTTAATTAATAAATTAGGTATTAATTTAAAAAACGTATTGAGCAACGTGAATCTTTACTGTTCAGTAGTTCAGTGTTATTTATTTCAATCATCAGTTCTGAAATCAATTCACCAAGCTAATTTACATATTGAAATCCGACCGGGAACCCCTAGTCGGAGCAACTGTCATATTGGAAACGGACGATGGGGAAGTTGGTGTTTGTGTTGTGGATTCATTCAATGTCGTCGCTTGGTTGTCATTGTCGTTAGTTGTACTGCTTGGCACATTTGTTGACGTTGGTTCAGTTACAGGAGTTACAGGTTTCAAAGTTGTTGTTGAATGTATATGTGGTCTATCCGTTGTTTCCTCACTTGGCATAACCAAAGTGAAATCATCCTGGGCCACTGATATAATTTTTGCAGTTGTGTGGATGTCGAGGAATATCATATTAATGTGAAGTGTCGCTCTCCTGTACGCTTTGAGCTTTTCACTAACAAAATTTACTGTGAAGGTATGGCGATCTTCTTCCTTCATTGCTGTAATTTCTGTCTCGTTTGGACTCATAACTTTGCATCTTTCCTTAGAAAGGAGTATGACTTCCAAAAGATGACCTTCTGCTTTGATTGCATTGTCATAGTCAATTTCTCCATGAATTCGAGCTGCTTCTTCCTTAGAGTCTTGTTTAAAGTACACATCTCCCAGCAACCCACTTCTGTTTACCGAGCATTTCAAATGTAGAGGAAGATGATTCTGTAAAAAGGAAGGGGAAAAGTTTTCAAAATTTCATAAGATTTAGAAACGAGAATTGTTGGAATTTGATTTAATACACAAGATGGTGGCGGCGGCATCCATGCGTCTTTAACGCACTGAGAGATTTGAAGTCCTTCTTTCCCTTCTTCCATGAAAAACCCAGGAAAACAACCAAATGCAATTGTACTAGCCTCAGAAGTCCAGTTACTCATACCATGCTCGTCCAAAAACGGTGGATACCCGCATCCTGTAACACCGAAAGCATAATGTCACACAATAGCCAAAACGAGAAATAGTGAAATGACATAATTGAGCATTACCCACCAGTTCGGTCATTCAAGACTGTTTTCTTGAAAGCATAGATTCCAATGACAATCGCAACAGCTACGATAATCATGACAACTGAGAAGACAAGAATTTTAGCACACACTCCACGGCTTCCTTCATCTCCAAGCCAGAACGTCTTGGACGTCATTGTCAATTTGTAAAACTAATGCAGGACAAAACTATTGCCAACAACTGTTCTTAAAGACGATGTTGATCTTTGCAAATTACGAATTTCAATGTTGCAATTTGCGTTCTTTGTAATGCTACACTACTACCCAAAATGGCCAATTTGAGTCATGCTGCATGCTGTGTAGTGTTTGTGGTTATGCTCAGTGCACCTGAACAAATAATAAATATCTGGCTTAATGTTTTTTGTAGTTATGATAGATCAATTTGTGTCACAAGAAAAGGCAGTTATTCGCCTCCTACTTGAATGTCGTGTTCTGCTACAAAATTGTATGAATAATAATTCTAATATTCAATAATGCGTATTTGATACGGAAAAGTTAAATTCTAAGGAGACACGCTGCAGCCGCTGTTAAATTTTTATGGAAACTGAAAAAGAAATAATAAGGCTAGCGAGTTTTGTACAGGTCAGGCACATTCAGACATATCGAACAAAGCTAATGAATACATGAATGAACAAGAGTTCTGTGTATTGCCATATAGTATAATACTAGTTATCAAATTGTAGCGTTGCAACTGCAATAACTTTCAATTCATTTCATATCAATTATTAATTATTGTACGGCAATACCATGCAATGATACTCTCACCAGCAAGAAGCGGCTGCAGAATAAATAGTACAGACTACCCATGGGTAATCTGTTTTTAATTACATAGGACAATACGCACACAATGTCAATGTCGCTTACGTCACAGACTCAGAACAACCCTCTCAAATTTTGGTACTTTTCGTATTACTGTTATTATTATCGTGTGCATGAAACTGATCGGGGAACAAAAATTTAGATATTTTAAATGGTTTCATTGACTTCAAACTTTTAACGTTAGTTTATCAAAAAACCCGAGCTCTCCGTTTTGCATTTGGAAAAACCTGCCAATGAGTCGTAGAGTCGTAGGGTCGTATATGCAAAATCATCGTTTCGGTACTAAACTAAAATGAATGGTTTTATGCCAACTTTCCTAAGGCTAAGGCGTCCGACTGGGTGCATGCGTGCAGCAGCAATAATGCAACATGCAATTTTCTGACAGGACTGCTTACGGCAAATTGCTGTTTGTAGGAGTGAAAACATGCTTTAAATGACTATTAACAAGGTTCCCGCTACGTAAATGACTTTATCATAGATGCAAGACAGTACCACGATTTTCCAATTGTATGGATATATGTACACTAGCGAGAAACTTGCATGGATCAGAATCATACACTTGTATTAAATATATATTTTGACTTTATTTACTTTATGAGACAATATTTTTTGTTAGTTTTTCTGATTATTGTCTTTGTACGAGTGTGTGAGGGAAACTAGATTGTGTTCCTTTCCTTAGAACAGAATCTGTGGCATTCAAAACAGATTGTTTAAGGGCAGAAGGAAGGTCATCTCCTCGAGCGACACAAAAGGCCAATGTTCCCACAAAACAGTCTCCTGCTCCAGTCGTGTCCACTGCGGTGACTTTGGGTGCCACTTCATAATGATACGTTCCCTGTTTATGGTCCCATAACAATGCACCCTTATCACCCAAGGTGATGATGACATTACGACTTCCAAAGGAATTCCGCAACATTTCAATGGCCACTTCTGCCTCTTTTCTCGTTTCGATGTGACTCAATCCGGTGACCAACTCGGCCTATAAAGCAAAAAGCAATTCAGCACATTCATAATTATATAGATTTTCTTGTCCTTTTTTCTGTACGATGTATGAATATAGTTTCAAAGGAAAACTAATAACACGGCGGCGAATTCACATTTTTCGGTTTCTCACCTCAGACTCATTGAGACATAAGATGTCTGCAAGAGAGAACAACTCTTTCGGTAGATTCGACAGTGCAGGAGCTACATTGAAAATTGACGTGACTCCATACTCACGAGCCAGTTTAAGCGCAGCAATGCTACCTTCAATCGGAATGGCAATGTCAGTCATAACCACTTTACTTTGACCAATGGACTTGCTAGCCATTGATTCGACAAATTCTTTGGTCACTCGGTACGTTGCACCCGCTACAGTTATGATCAAATTTTGACCTAAACATCCAAATTAAACAGTGCAAAAATAGCGTTACATAAAATATGATTTAAAAGTAAATCGACGCTTAGTCTCGTCGGCTGTCAAACTATCGATGTTTAAATTATAAAGTGTTTGATCTTTATGCATTTTTCGTTTGTAATATCGTACCATCATCATTTCCCACGAGAATAGTCGCAACGCCAGTTGGAACGTCGTCTTCGAAAGCAATACAATCCACGTTGACTCCTTCTTTTACCATGTTATCATAATATTGCTTCCCGTATGAATCCTTTCCAACCTACGTAACCAAAATTCGGAAGTCATTTCCTCATGCTAATCCAAGTTCTACTGTATTAGTTTAGCATTTATAATTTCTCATATTATAATCACCTTTCCAACGAAAGAGCACTTTGCTCCTAACCGTGCAGCTGCAACGCATTGATTAGCCCCCTTTCCTCCAAATCCAGTTTTGAAATCACTTCCTTCAATCGTCTCTCCTGGTTTTGGTAATCTCTCAGCATAACTGTACCATCATACGACATGTCAAAAATTGGACATGAATGACAGGACACAAAACCAATATAGTCATAGTAAAATAATAGTGATTTCATATCGTACAAATGACATACGCAATCAAATCCATAAAAATATCTCCAACAACCACAATGTCAAATGGAGTAGACATCACGATCGATATAGGTTTTGTTTCCTTTATAGTTTTACTAATACAAGATTTCTTCCGATTGTAAAAGGAAAAGACGTTGAAAATCGTGAATTCCCTTCCCAAAACACCAACTGCTTGTTAATGCTCAACCGTGCAAATACATAAAGAATTAATTACAAGAAATTGTGAATGGACTTGATGAATACTGCTTGAACATTAAGACAAAAAACAGAGATGTAATTACTACAGCGTAATTTTCAATTGCTCGTTTGCCTTGTAAAGGTAGCATGTATACGTTATACACGTTACTACTACTAATATAAATTATATTCAAGAGTTTGTTGGGAAGCCGGTCCGAGAGAACTGTGATATATGTTTATGATAAGCAGATACGTGATAAAGAGGATTTGGCAGTTTGGCAAAAGAGTTGAAAACTCAACACACATCACACGACTCGGCTCACAACTTGTAGAGTCAAATCAAAATCTCAGCTGCTGTATATTTTATTCAATGTGCTCACCATCGCTGGAATTAAGTAGCGAAAGCAGCTCAAGGAGAGGCTTAGAAAATAAAATATAAAATGTATATTAAGCAAATATACTACATAGAATTTACTTTATGCCTTAACTTAACTACTAAAAACAGCAGTTGCAAACAGCTATGTTTTATGATCTAATGCGGGGGAGGCTTTTTGCTCTTCTCTCATCTCAGTCATCTCCTCAATCCTCATCGTAGAATGTGAATTCTGTGAATGGGAGAGAAGAGAAAATAACGAGTGCTCTCACTGCACGAGTGCCCAATCGTGCTTTTTTGAAAGCACATCGCGTCCTCACCATCACATCAGGGCTGTATCCATTCTGTATTTAAATGCTGTAGGAAACAATAAACGTCACATTAATCTATTAGAGTTTGCTATTTTTCTGTCGCCCTTGTTTAAGATTGAGAATCTGATACATTAATTTATTAGAGTTTGCTATTTTTCTGTCACCTTTGCCGTTTAAGATTGCGAATCTGATGAACTATGAATACCAAGCAATACTTTAATGTTGTGGTCTGGTATATGGTATCATAAATATGGGTATGCAATAATTTGACCGTATGAAAGGTAAAAATTGATTCAGTTTAGGTAAATGGTTTGCGGCACGTCTCAGTATCAATGTCTCTGCCCTTCATTTCGAGTTCTGAAATGACCGTAAAGCATGTTCTACGCTGAAAAAGCTAGCAATGCATTTTATCAACTATGGAGCTGACTACAGTGACTGCCATGATTTTCTCTCGCAAAGAACAAAAGTAAGTTATTCAGAGATGAGAAAAAAGATGAGCAGACTAGAGTATATTGTTCTCACTATTTCTGCTATGAAAGTGTGCTCTGCTCCCTGAAAAAATAAAGGCATATTCCTTTTTTTTATTTTGGAAGAATGAGGTAAAGACAGGATGCAAACTTGTCCTGATAGCCGAACAAGCAAAGTGAACTGTGTTCTGTTGCGGGTTTGATTTATTCGTTATCCATCCCTTGTTCCTACTTTTTTTTGTTACTTGAGACTCGAGAGTTAAAACGAGAATGTGTGTTTTGCTTGTAGATTCATTTTTGGTTCATCTTGAACATTTCTGAAAAGTGCTTTCATAAGAGACAGGTGCACTTGTTTCAATATTATTCCATTCCAGTATATAGAATTGGACAGAAATATAAGGTTGAAAATGTACGAAAAGTTGAGGTCTCAATGAGAACTCAATGAATGGGTGAGAACTCTATGAACTTTCTTTTTAAATACCAATAAAGAAATACATGGTCTGTATACTAAATATAAATAATAATAAACTCATTGAAGAACATGTAAACAGACAAATGTGCGCGTGAAACTGAAAAATGAAGCTAAAGATTGTTTTAGGTTGAAATAATCCGATTAAGTTATACATTGAATGAAATGCTTGTACCTTTCTGTTTGAGTGACTGAGACCTGAGACGAAGGACCAAAAGCGATTATTGAAGAAACATTGTAACATTGTTTTTATCTTAAAGTTCTACCTAGCTCATTTCTATCCTAATGATCTTGATTTTTCTCATGTTTTCTTTGCTAAAGTATTTTTTGCAAGAAAACATGTTCTCAAAGTATACAGAAAAGTTTAAAAAATTCTCAAGGGTCATTCATTAATCACTTTAAAACAAGTGTTGATGTGCGTCAAGTCATAATAAGGTAAACTGCAAGGTAAATGAGCAGCTACTTGTACTCGCTTCGCGTATTTTTCTTAAAAACGCTCATTAACAACTATAAAGCGGCCATAAGGACGATCCTCCCTTGTGCGAATTATACGTTCAGCTCTACTTTAAGGAGTAAGGTAAATTCCACGACGTAACCACACACAATATGAACAATGCATGCAAATTGCAATTTAAATTTCACCCTACAATGAACTTTATGTTTATTTTTCAATAGTCTTCCGCCAAAAGGAAATAAACCAACAAATTATCACATAAATTTGATCTTCATTTTTAAAATGTCGACAACAAACTTCAAACTTGAATGTTTTTTTAAAAAAATGCTACAAGTACGTCATGCAATGAGGAATTAATTACCAACAGCGGCGTTTCAGTGAATATGCTTTCGATATGCATAACGAATTAGTAAAAGCGCATTACAATTTTATGCTTTTGAGCAGGGTTTTCTGTGTGCTTGACTTAATGTGTATTCTTTTCTGTGTACACAACCCAACTGAACTTAACTTTGCAGCCGACTGATGAAACTGGAATTGATTCAATACTTGACATGAGAAGTGACCTTTCAACCAACAATTGGCAATCCAATACGACTAGTGGAAACGACTAATGGAAACGAGAGACTCTTTCATAGTAAGGCACTTTACCCGTCCGCCAAGAATCATATCAACCTTGTGATGTACTAAATTGATCACATATCAAGTTTGTTTCGCGAATGTTCAGGCGGATAAATTATGTCAAAATTTGCAATCAACAGTGTTGGTTTCAAAAGCCACAATATATCGTCCGATCTGCTTCTGTGTTGTTTCATTGCTCTCAGCATGATTTCGACCTTTAAATTGAAATCTCTAACAAAATGCATCTTTTTTGTTGAATGCTTTGAAAATTACTGAGGGACAGACAACTGATTTTTTCTTGATGATGTGCAATTTTAATATCACTTCCTTGTGAGTCTTTTGAACTTTTAGCCGTCTTGAGCATTTCATATTTGAATTCCAAATTAAGTAAACATAATTTCATATTACAATTCCTTTAATGTACATTTTACTAATGTTTTATTTTGGTCAATCCAAAGGTATGACGATGATTTAGAACATGATATAGCCACTATTACAAAAAAGTTGACTTTAAAGATAAATAAATGTTTGTTCATTTGCCTTCAAGTAGGAATTTTCTCCGGATAAATGACTTGATACAGGCCGCACATGTAATTTGCACTGGTGAAATGTAATCTTTGGTGATGTTGGGCGTTTTCAGTGAAGCTAGTATGACTGAGTTGAAAAGCGAACCTTCCAACTCCTGCGGGCGTCTTCAATTCGCTTCCCCATCAACTTTAAAAGTCAAAACACGAAAACACTCATACGCGCATGAATCCAGTTTCATTTGCCTGTGATTTTAATTTTTTGCAAAAGGGATTTTGCAATAGATTGGTTTATTCCTATATGCACGGTGATGTACGAATACGCCTTGTGTCCATGATTACCTGGCAATGCAATTTGTATTTCCAAGGATTTGTGACTGGATTCACAGCACGGTGCATGAGATGTTGTCCCATTCACCTGATGAATGCCGGTTACTCAACAAGTATATGAGCACAGGCCTTGTTTTAGATTATTAAATGCACCTTGCTCAACCACTTGCTATACTACCACTACCACCAATTTTTATTATAATCTCCGATTTCATAAACTGAAAAGTAAAGTTCTGAAAGTTTCATGACTTTTCATGCAATTTTTATTTTTATTACACAAAAGGTCAGGATAGTTTCAAAAATAATCATAGTTCGTACAAGTCATGGCTTTCGAAATGTGATCACTATGGTTTAGAGAAAATGAGTAATGTAGTAAATTGTAGATAAATGCAGTTGTATACAAGTTTATTTTGTAATTTTTTTCATTGAAATTTTTTAGTGAGTGTACAGAATGAAGTATCATATATTTATGCGTACAAGAAGCGCTAAGTTGCTGATTCAAGAAAACGACGTCACAAAAAACATGGTTCGTTTTGACAGGTAGAATTTTACAGCAGTATAAGAACCTGATCATCGTCAAGTGGGAAATCGTTTGAAACACAGAGTGGCAAGGTTTTTTCGAAAATTGCTGTGTGTACAGAGGCAGCGGGAGACAAAAGGTTGTTGAATGCATAAGAAGAAGTGCATTGTATTTACGAGTAATAGCATAACATTAGCCTGGAGTTGAAGAAGAAGCAGGATGAGTGATCCGCATTCCGTTAAACATTGCATGATACGAAATATGAAAGATACAGGGAAAAAAGATGGTTCATTGGTTCTGCAGCAATGAATATCGATAGTGCGAAATGATAATAAACCGAAATGCAGAGATGCATTTCAATAAGAAGCAAATGAAAAAGGTCAAGGTTCTCATAAACACAAGGAGCCAAGAGTATTCAAGAATCAAGACGGACCAAATAATCTACTGGAGTTTTTTCCTCATTCACCCTCACGTGTGTCGTTTGGTTGAGCCGTGTTCGTGTTGAGGATTTTGGTTTTTGTGAAACTGTATGGATTTTAAACGGACTCGAGGAGAAGAATATAAACATGCATTTAGCACACTCTGAAGGAATGTATACAGGAAAAATGAGTATAATTCGCTAGAAAAATGTGACTTGTCGAGTTTTTGAGAGAAAAGGAGAAGGCGTTGGTGTGCTCGTGTTAGATCACACTTTGCCGACTTCTATGTTTCTTTTTGTTGCTGATACTCTACAGAGACCATAAATTGGCAAGGCATCATTACTACTCTACTCTTTTGTCATCGGTTTCAACGTCTCTCAGAGAAACTATTGCTCAAAACGTTTTCTTTTCCTCCATCGCGTTTCGCATCGCCATCGCATCACACCACATCACTCTAACATAAGTCTTCTAACAATACCCCATATATGGGGAGCGACGAATGACACCGGTTCAACTTGTTTATTCACTCACACCCGTTTGTCACCAAATCTAATGGTGTTTATCGCTTGACCACTCCAAAATTCTGTCATGAAAGTTTTCCTTGCGTCTTCCATTCCTTCCAGACATCGTTCTTAATTTCTTTCCCGTTAATAATCCCTATCTCATCGTCGTCACTCATTCAAACCACACAAATGAAAACTAAATGTATCCTAAGCATCATTTAAGGAGGTAACGTCTGAGCAGCTTTTTTCCTAGCAAACATGCATAACATGCATCGTTGGTTTTTCAATGTAATGTGTTATCCATCATTCATTATATTCTAAAGTTGTAAAGTTCTATATTTAACGTTTTACTACGTGCAAACCACTCGATAGAAGAATGCAGAGAAAGAAACCTGCTGAGACGCTGGGAATGCGTCGATCCAATGAAAGTTTTACAGACTAATACTAAAGTAGCACTTTTCTGAATACAAATCAACGGATGTTGAGGAAAATTATCGGCCTTTTGGCTAAGCAGCAAGCAGAAATTACTACTATGTACTACGCACTTGATGCGATGCACTAGTTGGAGAACTAATGAGAATGGCTCATGGCCATGGCCCTTCTAGGACCGGACAATAGACTTCCGCTAGGAGTAGATATCAAAAAATTAGCGGGCAGCCCGTGCAGATTTTTACGACCTCAGCGTTGTAAAGTGCTTTAAGACCTCAATGCTTGCAGTCTGCAGCTGTAGCTCTTTTCGTTTCATACGTTGTGCTCTTGAAGCTCTTGTGCTTGTACTCGAATAATGGAAGAGGAGCAAGTTAGAAGTTAGTGCTCCTCCTGGTACTGAAGTACGATTTAACTAACCACAATACCCAATTGACCCACCTGACCGTGTCGTAAACACAATCTCTATCTTATTTTCTCCACTTCGACTTGTGTGCCAAAGTAGACATCCGACACTCTAATACAACACGTTGAACAATTGAGCCAATTGAGATCCGACTGAGAAGCATCCTTATGACGCATATACGCATACGCAAACGAACAAAATTTAATTTAAAAAAATGAATGTTTCGCATGGTTTGCATAGGCTACATTAAGAACGTTCGTTGTTTCCTTTCCGTTGTTGCCCGTGCCTGTCCGGTATGTGTAGAGGAATAATAAAAGCTTGCAAGAAACGAGTATTAGAAAATATAACCTAATTTTTACCAACTGTCCGAATTTTTTGAAAGAGGTAATATTTGACTCGTGCGATGCTGCAGTCACTAGCCGCTGATAAGGAACATGCAATGGTTAATAAAAAAGAAGCAAGCTTTTCGACCAACCGCATCTTTCTTTCCATTCTGTTGTTTGGAAAGACGCAGAAAGCAAGTCAAAGTTACAAGAAGCAAGTCTACGCTATATTATTACACAACATGTATATGTACTGTACATGGAATTTTTTGACAAGAACCCGAATCAAAGTGAAGAGAATTGTACTCTCCTGTAGTTTACATGACCATTTAGCAAGAAACTGTGTGCATTTTTAACTGGGTAATGACCGGGTGCAAATGTGTGGGGTTGGTCACAGTCCTCAGCATCACTATAATTAAGCAATTGTTCTACATAACATTCATTTTTTGGTTGAAGAAGTGAATATTTTTTTAGCTTTTGTGCCGTCGTGTGGCTCCTTTGTGGATTTTTTCATCTCTAGCCGGAAACCTTAAATCCTAAAACTGGTAAGGTTATCTTTTTCCTCTTTTTCTCCTAGCACAAAAGTATAAAAAAATAGGCAAAGTACTTTTCTTCACTTGGTCAATGGCCAGTGACCAAGTGGCACGACGGGACTGCCCACTCTGCCAGCAAAAATCAGCAACAGTAGACAAACCATAGACGAAGTAGCGAGTTGAACTGGGTGAGCTGCTAATTTTAACTACCCCATCTTTTTGTCCGGGAGCTTGATGAGTAATGGAGATTAGGAACGAATCTCATTGCGCAATAAAAACCAAAATGCAGCTAAAGGTTGAAAGGCCCAAGTGACTTGACGCTTACTCGGCCACATCTCCCGAACAACTCTTCGCTATTTTTATCATTAGTTATAGAAGTTTATCTACAAAAATGTACAGGTAAAATATCAGCAGGGTGTTCGTCTTTGTCAGACTACAATCAACGCCAAACCTCATCTCATCTAGTGCTTCATTAATTTCTCCTTGTAAATACACATCTATCTCCACGTCCAATTGTTATATTGTGCTATTACAGCAGCACCCAATGGTGAAATACTAGACGTAGTAATGTTTAAGTGCGTTACTTTACCATTTCATTTCATACACACAGAGCATATTACGTTTTGTGTTGCCTTTAAACTACTTTTAACTATATATTATTATAACCAAGAGAGATTTCTTCTAATGTAAATCCGTACAGGTGGATCTTTGAATCAATGGCTCTATGGTTCTTGTGGCTCTCGAGTGGAAAGCATACTGCATGGACCACTCAGACGGTTCAGAGTTCACCTGCTCTAGATTTGTCGTAACGCTTAGATTCCGACAGAGTTCAACCAACGCAACGCCAAAATGCTAAACCAACTTTACCTGCTTGTTACATTTTGAGATCATTGAATCTAGTATTTTGCCATTGTGCCGAGAAAGCCGAAGGACATGCCAACAACGTCACCATGCTTCTTGATCATTCCTCGTTCCTCACCATTTTTCCTTAGTCCCTTCATCGTCGCTTTAGCTTTAATTACAGGGGCAAAAGGGGCACGCCAACAACGTGTCATCACGCACCCAACTCACAGCAACCAGACTAATTACTACCTTAGTGGTGTCACGTCTTTACATCAGCTTAGCTAAACTTTGGCAAACACACCCATTCAAAAGGCCTCTTCAAAAAAAAGGTTGGCTTTACGTCAAAGTGGTCCGCCGTTTTTTGTCAATTCATTATGAAAATTGCCTAAATGTTCAAGTAAATTAATCTCCATAGGAACTGTCATTCCTTATTGCCGTCCTGTCACACAAAAGGTTACTATACCCTATATAACCCTTGTTCATATGAATGAGACCTGACACCTGACTTCCTTGCAAAAAAGTGGAATATTTATGGGAAAACGGTATGAAAACATCTCAAACAGAAGTGGATTGACGGACCGGTAAGTATTTCAAAAGAGGAAGGACATGAAAACAATGAAGAGAAATGTGCGAATAAAAATCTAAGTGGTGTGCTAAGCTGGCTAAGCAGAACAACTTGTAATCAACGGATAAGACTTGCGAGCCTAAAGATAATTAATTAAAAAGTCTTAATTTATTAAGCGCGACTGCTGATAGAAAAAAAGTGACGGCAACGCGTTGCCGGTTCCCTGATATGTTGTAAGCTGCAGCCGTTGCTTTGCGTAAATGACTTCTAGTATATGGACATCCTGCGTGTCTATTATGTCTATCTATCCATACATTACACGCAATGCCAATTTTTTTGCACTTATCCTCCTGCCGGCCGGCGTCTTATCGTTGATAGAAACGCATTTCTATTCGAATGTGTCTAAACTCGTCCTGTACTACTATTCTGATGGTTGTCGAAAGCAGCCTACAGCGAAGAGGTGAAGCCTGAAGCGTAGGAGAGTTTGCTTTGTTTGGAGGCTCCCTAAAACCATTTTCATGTAGCACTGTTACTTCATTTCTTGATACACAAAAAGTCTTATTTTTTTGACATACAACAATTTGATATTTCCTTTGGCCACTGTTTCCACTACGAACGTATGTCTCATTTAGTTTGCCAAATTAGGAGGCCGTAGTTCGTTGTTTCTTAACCTTCTCATACTCTTTTTATACATACTAGATGCTTCAAAGATTCAAAAAACCACATGGACGACACTTGTAAATCACAGGAGTTTGTGCCATTGAGATCAGAATGTACGAGTACAACTTCAAATCAGAATAATTAGATAAGATTAGGTTAATTTCAATGAGCGATTTTCGAGTGTCAAAAAGTGAATGGACGTCTCTTTGGTTAATGAATGAGCTGCGGGGTGAGACGGATGGAGGAAATTGGACTTCCGCCGACAGCAAATGTTAAGCTGTCCACAGCTTCTCTTCTCAAAGAGTGTAATTGAGAGTAAGTGAGCGAGTGAAGCTAAAAACACCAGTCTCACGTTACATGCTTTTTAGTAATGTGAGAAAGCCTAAGCGCATAACTATTTATTATGTCGTTGGGTGCTCCTAAGCTTTTCATTTCAAACAAATTGATTAAAGAATGAAATTAATAGTTGTGAAAGAATTTCAATCATTATACCAAACTATTACTTCAAAATTGACCTCGTTTCCTGTTTTTCTAAAAAAAAGTGGTTTAGGATCAAATCCTCAATGAAAATTTGCATACTGACTTGACCAGAGAAAGCCGAATGAAGGAACAAAGTCCCGATCCTGACCTTTAAGTTAAAGTAATGGCGACAAAAAGCGCATAAACTCTATAGGAATTACTCTATTAAAATAACTTCATACTTCATGGTAACTTCAAAATTCGCCTATAGTTTTGATCAGGGAATCAAAATGCTAACTTTGTTGCTTCAAATGCACGTATAAAAGCTTTGATTCTTTGGACAATGACATTTACGTAATATGCAAACTCTGAATTGAGTTGAGGACTGGTTTCTGTCATTATGATTTGTAAAATGTAAAATGCTCCTCTCTTAATGAACTGTGCTCACCTGAAGCAGTATGAATTAATATAAACACTAATTAGACAAAGCAGAGAGTGCGAAAATATACAACACCAAGCAAAAAGGATCATGTAAATTTTTCTTGTTACCTCGTTACCGTTGAATAACCGGAAGACTATGAAAATTAATTATGATAATATGTATTGTAGAATTTTTCAACCCTAGATGTTGTACCAGAGTGCATTTACACCAGAATCAAATTACACGGTGGAAAATGCTACGCTGGTACGAGTATAGGGTGAAACAGAAGAGAAAGTTTGGACGAATCACCAGGCCGAAGTTGAGGATGAAGGCTGTGGACGAAGACCCAGAGAAGCTCCAAGGAGAAGTCTTGTTTGAACACTACGTGAAACGTTTTAAAAGCACTGATTTCGGATACAAGTTTTGAAATAACTTTCTTTTAAATGCAGTATGGACACTCTGCAAAAGATTGAAGTGTATAATACTTGAGAGGAAATATCACTGGAATGAAAACTATGGAAAGGTGTGAAATGATGATTATTACTAAAATGTAATGTCCGTGGAGGAATGAAGCATGAAAGAATGAGAGAAGAGTGGAGGAGAAGGACTGGTTGACGTGAGAGTCAGACAAGTGATGAGAGAAGACTGGCGAAGTGGAGTCCTACTTATAAGGACTTGGGTGAAATTGCACCTTGCAAACTCTGAACCTAATCCACCTGCAAGTCGGAGGGCATGCAAAAAGCACAACCCTCCAACTCCAAGTCAAAAGGAAAGATGAATAAGAAAAGATGCTGCTCGCCAAACGCCAACTTACTGCTTTAGTAGAATACGAGTGCTAAAACGTTTGGTACATACTATATAGCAGAATTGCTGCTTTGCTACTAGTTAGATTCTACTGTTTGATTCTTATGAATTGACTCCTATTCAACAATCACAAAAATCCCTTTCCTTTGCTTTCTGCTTGGTTTCGAAGTACTCGCTCGCTCCTACTTTTGGACAGTGTGGCCTTGGCGGTGGTGTGGTGGCAGCCCTTGTCTTTCCGTTCATTAGCACTGAAAGAATTGAGTTGAACAATTGAAGTCGAAATGTATTCTATAATAAATTCTAGTTGTACTCCGTGTTCTATCGAGCACGCAAGGATGAGATAACCGGATTCCGTTTAAAAGCAATTGAATGAACTGAACACAGGAAAGAGAAGCAAGCGGTGTGGTGGTCGAAAAATGCGACTGGACACAGACGAAGGAGTCCAACTCGAGTGTATTGTGTTGTGTGTGTTCATGTCCCTCTCGTATCAGTTATCATTAGAGTAAAAATTGTTACTAAACTCTGTCGGCTCTAATAATACATGCTGACATGCTCCACGGGGTAGTCGACACATGACCACTGTTTCATCGCAATGGACGAGCTTGAATTTCATGTCTTATGTTTACAGTTTACACCGTGGCTACGCTAAAACTCTCATCCTGTCATCTAATCCCCTTCAGGATTAGACAAATATGAGCCCCAAACTTATTGCCCATTGTGCTTTTGTGCTCTAGCGTTCCTTAAAGATGAAGTGTGTTTATACATTATCATAACGAAAAAATAATGTATTATTTAACCCAAACTTACATACATTGCAAAAAAAGGAATTTCCAGTAATTTTACAAGTTCAATATTTGCAAAGGAGAAGCATTAAGCGATTGAACGCATCATTATTTTGCATAGTGTGTACGTTTGCCGTTTGTTGACTTACGCCGAAGAATGCAATCATTCGATTAACACTATAGTATGATCGAAGAAAAGAATAAAATTACACATTTCAACCAAGCATAATACAATAAAATGAAACTGCATGACGAAAGTTTTGATGAGTTGAAACAACATTTAATAAAGGTTTTTGTAGAGGAATAGGAATTGTTAAAACAAGTCCATGGGTGCAAACTGTTAAGAGTTGCCATTGCCAGATTTTCTGTCTGTGTGCAAAGTAGTGGACGTGTCTCTCGTTCTTCTCATTTGACGAAGAACTCCTCAGCTTCTGCATCTTTTTTTTCTTGTCTTGTCTCAACTCTGACTTTGAGAGTGCGCAAGGAAACCCGTAGTTCAGCTTAATAAAATCAGACTTTTTTCTACTGATTTTGCAATTTTCCTTGTCGAGTCCAATTCGCTGCTCTCTCATGTGCACAAATGACTACGCGTGGACCCTGTAAAGCAACCATCCAGGCTCTTGTACATTGTCTTTTCCACGTCGCATATCTCCGGATCTCTTTTTCTCTGCTGCAGATAATAACTTAAGGCCACAATGTAGCCAAGTTCATCTAAAAAATCTACATTCACATCAAAAATCTCTAAAACTATTCTTACACGTTTCCGGTTTTAAAGGTCAATCTGCGGCAACACTCCAATGCTATACGTTTACAGATGCCAATGCTCCAATGTTAGTATATTTTCGTTATCATCTAGCAAACACCATTTCTGTTTCGCAAACGTTTTTGCTACCATCTCTTGTGGAATTTTTTGAAAATGTCTTATTTATTTTGGCATGATTGCAAAATATAGTGTTGCATGGTCATACGGATCATACATTATTGCATAAAGTGACTTTTCGGATAGTACATAGTTTCCCTGTAATCTGAATTGTATAGTTAACTGAATATATGCAAATATATTAAGGTCGAAAGATAACATTTAAAATATAAAGTGAATAAAGCTTATTGTGAGAATAAGTCCTTCGCTGTCTGTGGCTTCTTGATCTAATGTGTTCAGAATAAAACGATGCCAAACGACTTGTGACAGCATGAGTTAAGCTAGGTCGTGGGAAAAGGAGACGAATGATAAAATTACATGGTTACATCTCATGTACAGTTTGGAATGGCAGACGCTCACTCAGAGGACAAAGAGAAGCAAGAACTCGTCAAACTTATGATAGTAAAACGTCCCAGTTTAATTGTATCGAACAATGCGAACGTGTATAAACTAGGTATTGTAACAAACGCACGGCAAATACTAAGACGACGAAGGTCAATGTCTCGGTGACCATTACCATACAACAAGTAACTCTTGAGGAAATAAGCAGACGTCTCCAACGTCTCACTTGTTCTTTCAATCGCAATGGTGCGTAATCTGCTGATGATCGACCACTGGTAACTGGTAACTGGGTAGGGAACGGCAAACAAAGTTTGGTGTGTCAAGTCAACCTACTTTGGTCTTGAAAAATTAAAGTCACATTTTACGCATTACTTACAAGGAACCACAGATTCCGCTTGTTAATTCTATTTGCTCTGCAGTAGGAATGAGCGAGAAGCGAGAGACTTGAAGAACGAGCTTGAAACAATTTGCATGTAGGCAAAGAAGAAGAAAGAAGGATGAGGCATTTGTGTTGACTTGTTGGACTAACTTTCCTCACAATTCTGACTTCCTCAGGAGCAAACATAAAGGAAAAAATCACAATTAATTAACATGCAGTGGCAGCAGATTTAATGGGCCCCCTGGAGAGACATAGGTTTAAACTTTGTCATTTGCTGACACCCATGAGGGATGTTGACAGAATAAAAGGAGAGGTGAGCCGTTAGGTTTACTTTACTACGTTTACGGGTTTACCTCATTTGACTCTCATGTCTCATTTCCTCTAGCTCAGTTTCCTTCGTTTCCCTCCTTTGAAAACAAAACAAATAAATCTGCTCAAGTGACAAATCACTCTTGGTTGGGACTCTTGGGACTCGTGCTTCTTGAAAAAGCATCTCATTTTCCCGTACCGAAGGGTCATTTCGTGCCACGTGCTTCGTGAGCAGCTGAAAATGTTGGAAATGATTAATATTAGTTTTGTATTCTTATTAATGTGTATAACGTTCAGTGTCAAGAATTCTGCTACGTATCACATCAAGATTTCAACCAAGAGAAATGACGAAAACTATACATTTCTGACATGGTTTATCATCGGAATGTTATTCCGGAAACTTACATAATTATGAACAATGTCCTAAGAAAAATAATGATGATGTTGGGGCAGTTCGGCTTTGTCTAGACTATAGACTATAAACGAAATAATCCTCATAAACCGCTTGTAAGTAATATAACATTACATTTATTGCTATATATACAACCTCTTGGGCGTTCTTGACGAATCTTAAGCACATGAACATTATAGGCACTATACGTTCAGTTCCTACAATTTAGTAACCTCATTTACACATAAAGTTCTGAGCCAATACAATGCATTGTATGTATAGCGTCAGCTCGTTAAATATCGGTGGATTGAATGTAGAATTCCGTTGATGAACAACGTGACGTTGTTATCTTGTTATTGTTGTACTATTGATGTGTATACATGTGTCTGATTCTGGAAAGATCATGAAATCATGGAGGTTCACGATGATGTCACTGAACAAATGCATGAAACGCAACATGCAAACGTTCCCAAACGATTAAATTCAAGATACCCTGTCCTAGGACAACTGGAGAAACAGTGTTGGACTTTTTGTAGAAAATTCTCTGGAAATGTGCTGCGCTCACTTCACTAAAATTACTCTTCAGTTCGGATGATGAGAAAGTTATTAAAGTTGCAGAAATGCAAAACTTGAATGCCGCAACATAAAAACTTGTACAGCTCATGGAACTTACATTACAACTGCTTTTTTCCATCACTTCCCAAACCAAAAACCTGCAATACGATTTATTATTCCTGGCATCCCTGATCTCTTCGTCTTTGTGCGTCCAGTCCAGTCTTGACCACCGCATGTTTACTCAGCAAGTTGTTCAAGATTTGAGACGTTTTTTTCTTTCTTTTCTATGTGTAATGAGCACATGTATGTACGAATTTTACTCCATTGCTAACGTTGCAAAGAACTGTATGTAAGCACACAATGTATACAGTCGTATTGTAAAATATTTTGTGAAAAAACGAGGACGAGTTCATATCAAAACAACTTTTGCTTAGCTTTCTGCCTTTTACGACTGACACTTTTAGGCTAGAGCGATGAAGCGACAATTATATTACCTTAAGTCAGTGAAATCATGGGATCAGGGGCCCTCAGACAGCAAACATTGCAATATTAATTAATTATCACAGGATCCTAAGTTTGCTTTCTATGCTTGACGAAGTCGGACGGAATTGACCGGAGCACCACCCGAAAAGTTTTTATGAGTGGTCAGAGTAAACAGAGGCAGAGAGTGAAGAAGGACAGGGTACATACAATTACAAGGTTACAATTTACAATGCTCCGAAGTTTCACACAAGCTCAAACAATACGCTCACCACCGTTCCTACTTTACTATTTAGTTGTGTCATATTGGTTGTTACACAATTTGTTTGTTTTATTCACCACCACCAGGTTTTATGGTGAATAGCGAATATTTTTAAATACTGATAATGAACTATAAATAGTACAAGGATTCTAAGGTCCTCGCTCCTTACATTCTGTTAAATAGGTAAAAGTCTGTTCGTAGTATTAAATACCTAAAACGTTACAGAGTTTACACAGGAAAGCTAGTACTAACTAACGTTAACGTAATCAATCAGAGATTCTGATACGTTACATAATATTACTAATACATAACGCAAGCTTAGGAAAATAATGTTTATAGGCTATAAACATGTTTCATATATATTGCATACAAATCCAAACTTAAACTGGAAACTTATTTCTGGGGTCGACAAATGGAAACATTATAAGATTTTTTTATGAACATTTTATAAACAATATATTTTACATATTTCGCACTTTTCGGACATAAACATAAATACATATTTTGCGGTTTTCTATAAAAATATATATATTTTTTACTAAAAAGATGCTGTTTTTCATGTGCCACTTGATCATGATCACATAGAAAATGCCGTAATGTGTTGGTTCATTGCATTGCACAAGGCAGGCAAGGGTAAGGAAACGTTTTTTTCACCTTTGGCGGTGAGGAAATACGTCCAGAATCACACATTCCTTTCAACCTTCGCCATTTTTGTGACTGTTTTTGTAGAGCGCAGCCCCTTTTGAAGCCTTATATTCTTTGGTTTATTTAAAACTAGTCTGTCCTTGAATAAGGAATTCGAATAATTATCAATGCAACAAGAACTAGACTCACCGCGGTTTGAAACATTAAGGATTATAAGATCAAATTTCCAGTGTGAATGAGGTTACGTTAGTTTCGGTAAATGCCTTTCTAATTGAATTGTGAACCTGTCAAAGAATGCATACTTTGATTCTATCTTTTATTATAAATGAAAACTATTGTAGGCAGACATGACCAGCCCGTTTGAGTGGTGTGGCCTTTTTAGAGTTCTGTTTATACTGATTTTGCATCCGTTTTGAAGATAAGTCGAGCCGATTTTCGCCCATTGACCAATCTGACTTAAGA
>JABASF010000128.1:0-64795 GCA_019776145.1 Harlomillsia oculata | reverse complement strand
AAGACATTAGAAACTTGAGCACGAAGTGTACGACGTGGCACTATGGCCAACTAAACACACACACACGTAAGAAACGTTCCCTTTCCGTAGGCAAACTGACATGGAAGAAAAAGGTACGGGTTCGTCGTTTTTATTTAATATAATACTTTCTATTTCAAGCTCTAATGTACTGCGTTATACGTGATGAATCTGCGCTGTTTGAGATTATTGAAGAAACCACTAGTAGAATGCACAACTCAGCAACAAGTGGTTGGCAGGTTGCTTGTTGTCATTTCTCATCCATAGTACAAACAGTAAGGATCAGGAACAAATGGTAATTTTGGCAGGGTTTTAATCGGATCAGATGACATAGCAATAACAAACTTGGATTCGTCTTTTGTTTCCTGCCTCTCATCAATTGCGTAGCGCAGATTTCGTAGATTCTTTGTGGGCTGCAGGTTGTATGCCATTATTGCCTTGTCTTCAAATGATGATGTCAATCTGGCATTTTTATGCATACGTACAAAAATCATGTAAATTTTTAATAATACGTCAGAACAAATCAAAAACGTCAGTTATGAGTTGGTTGTTGATCTCATATGCAGAGTTTTTAGTCATCATTCGCAAATAAACCTTTACTATATCAAACCTTTAGCATCTCACAACATTTTCAACGCTTGCATTTGGCTTTGTTCCCTTTCAAAGCGCAGTAAAGTCAGCGGTTTCCCACCGCAAGTGACGATTCAGCTTAATATTATAATGCGAAGTCTTTTCCCTTCAATTCAGTCTTTTGTTGGGGCCTGAAACGTGAATACTCTAACAATATTCTAACCGATTGAAGTTTGTGCTTGTTATTCCTATCAAATATATTGATATAGTTTGACTTTGTGAGGTGAGACAGTGTGAAACGTAGTAATTTACAGGGTACAATCAGAATTACGTTGCAGTGATATGTTTGTTGGAATTACGTATTGCTTGGTTTGCCTTGTGAGGATGTGAAGGAACAGTGGCGTGCTGTTGCATAAGCAAACATTAAGGAATTGAGCACAAACTTCATCAATAATTCATTCTTTTGTTGACGTCCATATTTTGGACATCTGTTTTTACGAGATTTGTCGTGGAAGAGAGGGAATTTTTGAGCTGAAGGAGTTTGGGCGTAGCACGGTCACATCACATTTGCTGTAGGTTACATGTTGTTAAAGGCACAGTCACTCACATGACAAACCTCAAGACATGAGCTGCATTCTCTTGTGTCCAAAAACGAGTTGGCCCTCTGAGCCGGAAGAGACTAATGGCCTCTTACCCCTTTAGGTTTTTGGGGAGAGTGGACTTTGTGAGTTCCCTTTTGACTGTTCTTTACGTACACAAAGCAAACTCATAATAAGGGTCATCTTTTTTTCATCCTTGCGTTTTCATTCTCCTCAAATCTGCTGTCTACGCTCATTTAAGGTGATTTTGCATGGAGTCGCCTCGTATGAAATGAAATCTTCTTGAAAGAGGATAGGACTATGAGTGTGTAGGCATTTTAGTATGTGGTAGGTTACAAATAGTATAGTTTCTCTCTCAGGCTCTCTCCACCATTATAATGTACGACTCTTATGACATTATGTACCTCAAAGTCATATTTTGGAGAATTGGGATGGAGGAATGGCACTTTTTGGGCGTAAGAGTCCGTGTCGCTCCAGGGAAATTGGAGCAGGAGAGTGAATACAACAACTGCTTCTTGCAGGCGTTCAGGGCGTGGACGAAGATAAAAGTCGACGACGACGACGAAGAGTCGAGTCGATGAGAGTCTCCCTTTTGTCTCCCTTGACGTGCATCTACTGCCTTCATTTTATATTCAGCGCCGGATACGGGGCTAACTGTTCTTTTTTCATGGTGAGGTGTTTTTGGACTTGCCCACCCTTTTTGGAGTACGAATTGAGATATGCATTTCTGATGAAATGCCCGAGTCAGCCTTCAGCATTGCATTTTTCACCTGTCCAACTCACTCAGTCAAGTATAAGAAAACACTGGCATATTTCCTCAGTTAGTTACTCCACTAGGGAACTAATAGCCAAAAGCATAAGCATAGCGTAGGTGCATTATGTAAAAGCCGCTATTTGACTCACTTCCTCTTTTTTTCAAGATGTAAATTATAATGCTTGCATTGTATTTTTTGTATGTTAATAATAACTCAAAGCCATGTTGACGACGGTCGTGCTAAAAAAATGGATTTTTTTGTGTTTTCAGAAGCAGTTATCTGCATAAAGATTCCTATTTGGCCCAAAGGAAGGAACGCACCTTGGGCTACGAAGGTCGTTACCGTCGTACATTGTCACCGTCTGGACTGGGATCCAACAAACCGGGTGAACCAGTGTCACCACGACCTGCCATGTCGAATGCGACGTCCACTGGGAAACTTGATACTACTCTCTCGCCTAGTGGTAAGTACCCCATGCATGCTCATCTCATCTCCTCGAAAGTCAGTTGTCATTAGTTTTACGATTACGGATCCATTTGAAGTTGAAGGACACTCCTTTTCCGCTTATTGCTACATTTTTTACTTATCTGCTGCTGCTGCTGCTTCTCACCTCAACCCTTTCCAGGATGAAGCCGTGTGCTTGTGCTGTGAATTAGGATGGTATTATCATGATTTAGCGAAGTATGTTTCCTCAGGACGACTCAGCCAAGCTAAATGCAAAAAAAACATTAGCGCTAATCTCATGTATGTATATATGGGATGAAACCACGGCCTATTTATAGAATATAGTATCTGTAAACACTTGAAACCAAGGTTGACAAAGTGCACTTTTGTTTCATGGTCGACTGAAAATTGCTTATTCTAGTACATGTAATGCTATCTTTCAAAAAGATGTGTCATGGAAAAAAAGTCACCGTATCATTATATGATCATGACAAACGATAGATTGTGTAGCAAGTGAATCAAAATGCACAATACAATTTCGCTATACATCCATTTGTGCGAATGTATGGATTCGTAGATTTATTTCACGCTTGCCTATTTGAGCAAGTTTTTACTGTTTGTGTGTGTTTGCTTGATGTGTCACAAATTCTTTGTGTGTGAAAAACTGTTTCTATGCAAGGGAAAAGACCTCGTCCTCATGAGTTATTACAATGTACAGCAAAAATGGAGCGTGCATAAGATTACTGTTGCGGTGGTTGGTCGTGAACGGATGTTGCTGTTGTATGTGAGGCGCTTTAGGAAAAGGTTTAAGAAGGCAAAAGGGTTACACTTACATTAAATGGATGGATGCGATAACCTTTTTGCCGTCTCCGGTCTCCATTTGCCGTATGTGAACAAATATGAGTCGTCTTTTTAGTATCATTATCATTTATTGAGGATTCAGCTAAGAAATACAGACTATGTGTGTGTGTGTGTCGTGCTGGGTGAGTGCCGGAAATAGTATCCAAAGACTCATTTGGTGCATCTGGCTTGGCCACTTGCGGTCAGCTGGGGAATTCAGGTCATGAGACGGCGGTCCGTGAGCAAAATATGTGAATTGTGTGTGCTCAGCACAATGGCTTGAGCTTGTTTTTATTATTATTAAGTACTCTAAATACGTAACTTCATTGTATAGGAGTGCATTCATTATTATATTGTGAGATTTCAAGTCATGGGAATTTCTTCGTTTCTTTGCGTTTTACTACTTGCCTGTGTTGTTGGTGCTATTAATGCTTATGATTGCGTATTTATGCTCACGTGCGAGATTTTTTTTGGGCTATTTTAATTTTAAAATTACAACGTTCAAAATAAAAATGATAGGCCACTCTTTTAAAGGTGCATTGTTTTCCTCGTGATGTAATAATTTGCAGGGAAGCTGCATATATGCTAATCCGAAGAGTTTTGTAGCCGTGGCAAATATTTCATAACAGTAAAAATCAGAATGGAATGGAATTTTATGCATTCGACGATGTATATGGAAAGAAGGGTTAAAAGGGTCGCTTTTTCACTTGTAAAGTTGATGAACCGTAAGACAGTATATATTTTATACTGTGATAAGTTAAATAAGTTAATTAACTTTTGCGACACTGTTTTTTCATTATTCCGGAACCGCATGTGTCTCTGTGTGTGGTGGCGGTGAATCTTCTTGATATCATGATACGACAGACAGACAAAGTGATGTCTTCTGCTCTTTGGACAGTTTTCAGGGACTACCTTTTAACTTTTCGCAATTTTTTTGAGATCAATGACTCGTTTGCAATGTCTGGTTTTGTGGTGGAATGGAGAAGGTTTATAAGTTGTAGTACCTTTCTTTTTGAGTCATGTCGTGAGAAGGAGCTCGTCTTCGGATTAAAGTATTCGCAGGATGTGTCCGGAATATATGGACTGTGTGGTTGGTGGGCTATATAGGCATTGGGCTAACTGGAGTCGATAAAATCTGTACGACTCGTCACATGAGTATTTAAATGAGATGACTATTACGACGACTCCTTCTCTCTTGAGTGGTCATCGGCATGACAAGGAGTGCCCATGATCCAGTGTAAGTCGGTGTGGAGACGCTTTGTAATTCTACATGACACTTGTGTCGTTTTGAACATCTGGTCAACAGTTCATGTCCTAATCGTTCCGAGTTAGTGGTCATTGGTAAACTTGTAAAGCTGCAGTTTTTCATGTTACACAACTTGCTGCTGCTGGGTTCGTTGGTTGGTTTTGCTGGGTTTTTGCGGACTTGCTGCAGGCTAAAGGCATTATCAGGCTACATGACTTCTTCTTTCTTTCTTGATCCTCCTCCAAGAAATACTAATCGTAATCATCACAAATCACAATGAGTGTGCTCACGATTCCAATCGCCAATTCTTGTTCTTCTTATTCTTTCCCATAAAGGATAAAACAAAAGTTAGGACTGGATGGTAAACCACATGAGTTTGGCATTTCCTATCGTTTTGCAACTACGAGAAAGATCCAACAACTGGAGTTGCCAGTTTGCTAGTTTTACCACACGAAAAGGATTTTTTCCCCTTCCACACACAGCTATACAACTGCAAACGACTGTCAAACGACCTTTTCGCGGTGACTCAATGAGAAGATGAAGAAGAAAGTGTTATAGTGTTTTCTGTACAGATTAAGATGATGATGATGAGTCCAGCTTGTTCTGAGCATTGGCCTCATCTCACCAGATTCTGTAGGGCTATCGCATCAGGAATAAGGAAAAGTGCCTTTTTTGCTCAAGATCAGACAGAGGAAAAAACAATCTTAAAGGGAAACGTGTCGCGTCGCCATCTCAAACAGCCAAACCATCTTGCACGTTTAGTACTTCGTGTTGTCGTTTTTTATACACAAGTAGCGTAACAGCATTAGAACCAAACCATGTGGCATGTTTGGGTTCATCGTGATTGAGCACGCAGAGAATCAAAACACAATACCATCCAAAAGATCTTTTTTCCGAGAGACTCTTTGATTTTTATTCATTATGCAAAATTTGTATTTAATTTATCCGATTTATTCCGAAATTTTAACCAGGAATTTTCATCTGAGATTTCCACACATCCCTAATGGAATAATGGAATACTTTACAAAAGACATTTTTCAAGTGTTTTGACTGTGTTAGTGTTAGCAGTATTTTTTTTCAGTTGGCACCCACTAGTAGTTACATCGTCATTTTAATATAATGAATGTCTTTTGTGACACAATTTTTTTGCCGCCGACCTGTTGCGTTTACAGATAAGGTTTCCTTACAATGAATGTTTGTGTTTCGGAAGTGAGAGGCATTTAGGCAAGCAGAGATATTAAGCTTTTAGTTTATAGTGACAAATTAGTCAGAGAGAAGGAAAAACATTATAAGAATTCTTTGGCAAAATGTACAATGTGGTGAGATGAACTTGGCAAGTCATTGGTCAACAGCCGGTCGTAGTCACGACGTTAGTTTGGGACGAGGAAGCCTGTAGAGTTTTGTGTGTGCTTTATTACCTCACGGTGCAAGCAGCCTCAATCACGAAAGATGGAATGCACGCAGAGAAGTGCAAAGGAGAACGGCTAATGACTCGCATGGCTTCGCTTTCAATGATCTTTTGCTCAAAATCCTTCTCCTTTTGCAGACTTGACACTTGATGGATGTCTGCACACTTATTCTCACTTCTTGACTGTGTTGTGTGCCAGTGCCAGTGTCTCTAACGTGCCCTTTTTTCCTTTTCTTGAGAGCATGTGATACGATATGGATATCCTCAATATGAATTCTACATTTCCGCACTTTAGCTGTATTTTGCATGGAAATATATGAGCAACAGTAACTTACGACTTATGACTAACACATCTTTTCAAAAAATATATAATGTCCGTGACGAGCGAAACGGGCTGGCTTCACTGTCTCCGCTGCTGTTCTTGTGGATAGAAATTGATCTGATGTTGATCATGACGACGAATCTGCAGGCACACTGTACGAAACGGCATTTCCTTCCCAAATGTTACGTTTTTTATGATTTCGTATGATATGATATGATGTTATATGATATGTGAGTTCTTAATACGTGAAAGTGTAAAATTCTATGTCCTATGTTATGATAGCAATGGTAAGAGAAAATGGTGATGGCGATGAGATGATGTCGACACGTTCACGTTCTCAAAAAACGAAAAGACCTTCCCAAGGTTGTTTCTTCCTCTATGCTGCTTCCAAAAAAATTGCATGTAATCTGTTCAAAGGAATGAGACTGAGAAGAAGACGACCAAGACGAAGAGGAAAAGCAAAAAGGAATATGGTTCTTGAAGAAGTTACTTGTATACAAAAAATTGCGTTGTCATCATCATCATCATCATTCCTCGTTCTTCTGGTCAGGCCAGTGCACTTCGTCGTCGTTCTTTTCGTGTGTGTTGCTGGTTGTTGTATTATATGCATACACCCGTTCCTTGCGGGTATTTCTTTGGCCAAGAGCGAGGAATTTTGCATTTTTCCTTCATGTGTTATTGTGTACAATTATATGACACCGCATCTCACTCAGCCACAGGGAATGAAGCTTGCTACTGTACTGAATTGTTAAGTCGTCCTAGGAGTAAGTATTATAGTTGATAGAATTAGAATCAAACAAATGAATGTAATGTTGATGACGACAAGAGGGGTAGCTCGTTTGTTTTCCACGGCTACTGTTTTTATTCTAAAAAAAGTTATTACTGTTTCATATGAAATGTATTCCGTGTCGCAAAACGGCGCGGAATCTTCTTTGGCGACCAGAAACAATGGTTCGCATCTAATCATCTGTTGAGAACAGGAGAGCAGCTAATAGCCAAGACTTGTCTCATTGTTGTTCGACCAACAAGAGTTATATGTTCAAGCGATTTGATGACGACAGAATTTGAACATGGACTTTTATCTGAATGTGTGGACTGTGGAGTACAAAAGTGCCATCCATGAGGAATGACTACTTGCACCATTTTCTTATTCACAATGCATTACAGATCAAAATAGCTCGAAGACGTTCACACGGTCGCTGTATTTTCTTGTCTTGTGGCGGTGTTGCGAAAGGTCTTCTTTATTCTCATTCCCTTGTTGGAAAACGACGAGTGACGTTTTCTTCTCTTTTCTTTTTGCCTTGTTGCACTCACTGCGAGTGACAAGATGACAAGCCATTGTCTCTTTAACTGGTTAGCCTACTTTGTCTTTAAGACACCGACACCCCTGCTTCAAAACATTATGCATAGGCAAGCAAGCAATTACTGCATTTGCTCCGTTCTCTGCTCCTGCTCAAATTTCATGCAACATCATTACTCATTATACTGTAGTATGCGTACTATTACATTACATTACTGTTCCTAGCTGTGAGAGGACAAAGGTCAGCGTGTGTGTCACATGTGACTCGTATAATCTCTTATGAGAGAATGAAGTTCTCAGTCTCACCGAGTCAGGAGGTCTTGTTCTTCGTGAGATAAATGAGATGACATAAGAAAATGATTGGGGGAGTCATTTTCAGATTTACTCATTCGCATTCTTTGGGAGACTCACTCAAGGCAGGGCACACGAGAGTCGCTTGGCTCAATTCTCAGTTGTCGTATAATACAAACCCTTAAGTGTGTGATAATTGTAATCGTGACATGTGCACGTGAGTATCTTAATAGCCATTGTGTTCAGATGGACACTCTAAGGTCAGCCTCAGGTGGACACAATTCTATACTTAGAATATCAAAATCCTCTTTTCTCCTTCTGTTTACCTTGACCAGACAAGCAATTTTCAGATTGATCCCTGCTGTTTAATCTGCTTTACGCTTATTACCGTGCGCTTTACGTTTGCTTCGCTTGCTTGCTCACTCACCGCTCACACTCTATTAATTCGCCAAGTCCGCATATTGAAGTCCTTCATTCAAATGATTGATTGTTGCTTCAACTTTGAACAATGGGTTTCTGACTATTACGTTATTATCATCATTATCACTCGCGTGGATTCTGTGTCAGGTTGGGAAGCTAAATTCCAATTTGTATATTGTGTTACTTTCTAGCATGGGAGAAGTACCATAACATCCGTCCGCCAAGTACGACCGTCATCTTCACGTCCCGGGAAATCTCCAAGGAACCAATGACAAGTCCTCCTATGTTTCATCGGTCCATCAGTTGTGACAGTAACTTATTCAATAACAAGACGGGTTTTAGTCAATCTTCAATTCCTCCCCCTGTGGCCCAAGTAGCTCCGCTTCGTGGTGAATGTGACTTGAACGGTGGCTCGCAGTCCAGTTTAGGGAAATCGTCTTCCTGTGACAGCGAATCTCCTAGACCTTGTCGTTCCTTCTGTCAAAATGGGTACTTACCTGCAGCCTCGTCAACTTCGTCACTCAATGACAGCTCCCATTTGAGTACGTCATATCAGGAATCGTATCACCATCATTCGTCTATGTCGGTTAAGTCCTCTAGTCTGTCAAGTAGTCATCCGCCAAAAGCAGCCAGGGACCCTGTGGGAGAAACGGTTCATTGTAATACCAACGGGACTTTGACACGGGACGATCCCATCTGCACCGAATCGCAAACAGCTCAACCTCAATCTTCTCGCGTTTCGTCGTCAAATCTCCATAAAAACGATGGGCTTCCGTCTGTCAAAGTTTCTCCTATTCGTCCTGTGGTTCCTCCGACAGATAAAAAGACTCATAATATTCCCTTCGGGAAAGTTGGAGGTCCTATTGGATTTCGACATGTTGAAGCCAATTTGCGGAATGGATACACTAATGACGCTTCCTCTCAGACAGATGAACGCAACAAGCTCTACAACAATGGACTTACAACCCATTCTGAAAGTAATGTCTCATCATCAAACGATTTTAATAATATGGAGTTAAATATGAATTCTGGACGGGGATCTTCGTCGTCTTCCACGTCGTCTTCCAGTTCTGATGACGGGCATTCAAAAAGCTGTGCAGCCAGTTTGACATCAACATCTTCCGGGTCATCATACACTGGACGGCAAAAGTCACAGGAAGAGCTGGAATGTGAAGTGCTTTCACGAGACTTAGCTAAACAGCTTCCTCAAGGGGATAAGCTTCAGAGTCTTTTAGGTTTGTACCAATAGTAATATACCTCAAATTGAATAAAAATTCCTGTCATTATATTTCGAAAATGCTAATTTAATTGTTTTTGTGAATGCAGTGCCATTGCCGGATCACAAGACAACGGCAGACTACATGGAAGGTTTATTTCATTTGGAGTTGAAACTGGAAAGTGAAGCTGTAGATGTTCATTGTATTCCACACCTGAGTGCATCTCCTTGTTCGAGTGTGTCGAGTCCCGAACCACCACTGGAAAAATCGAGATTACAGTCAGGTCCTGAAACTGAAGAGAACAACACAAAAAGACTGTTGCGTAATAACTCTTCCGTGCAGAAAAGGTCAGTTAATTATGATGTTTGAATATGTATAAGTACAGAAGAAGGCATTAAACTACTGTAGGACCACTCATATAAGTTGGACATGCTACACATTGACGACCGCTCTGTTTGCTACCAGTATATTTATAGTAGTACCATAGCAAATTTCACTTTAATTGTCGCTCCTCCTCTGTACTCACGGTTGAATTGGAAGGAGAGCATCTCAAAACTGTTGCTGCTGCTGTCATATTGGCAAATCGTTTTGTTTCTTGTGTTGTCCTATTCGTTGTTGTCGTGGCCTCCGCTCTCGTTTACGCAAGAGCTGTTCAGTAATAGTAAAGTGACGAGAATTCTATAGGCAGCTGTCGCTCGTTTTGTGTAGCACAGACAGAAATCTTACGATAGAGTTTTTGGATGGTGTCGTGTGTAACTCCACAAACGAGAGCTTCCTCATCATCAAACAGTCATTTTGAGTCTAGAGGTATTTTTTGATTTAGAAGATTGGGAATTGGACGCAATTGCACAAGGCTGACGTAACGAGGATCTTGCAGCAGCAACACAGAGAGAAAGAGATGAGATGAGTTGGCAATCTCTCACGGGGATACCATTGTGCACCAGTTGATTGACAACACGATCTGCTCCTCTCCTCAGATGATTATAGGACTGACTTGACTTCAACAAATCCGTCAGACTCACTCCAAAAAGTCCCCTGCCTGTGAACCCCAGTCGCGAAAAGATCTCCTGTTTACAATGCTAATTGGGAGTTTGTGCGAGATATCTCCGAGGGGGGTTGTAATGTGTCCCGTCAGTTCCTTTACGCTCATATACGATATGCGAATTTGCGAATCCCTTCCTTTTTTCCCATTTTCGCTCCCATGTGAAGTCAAATTCTCACTGCACCTTTCACCTTCGTCGTGCCTCCTTATGATTACTAATATCACAACGATACCTACATTCTAGCATTCTTTTGATGCCCTGTCCTTTTCCTTGTACCATAATCTAATGAAACTGTATCGCAGAATAATGTTTTGGTTAGTTATTCCACTATAATCTCATTTCCTCCCTTGTGCTGTGTGTCTCAAGTCCCATTGTACTGGTGATCTCAATATTTAGTATTATGAATGGAAGTTATGCATGCCGGTCCAACCAAAAGTCAAGTTGATCAGCATAACGCGGAGGCTGCCACACAAGTATAATTTAATAATGATGAATTCCATAATAATAAATGCATTTAGAAAGCCAACAAGCCGTAAACATACTGAGATTGTGACTTCTGAAGTAAGTGGACACCAACTTATTAATTCCTCTTCCCCGCTGTTATGGAGTGAGTAGGTTGCTGCCATGTAAAAATATGATTGTATTTTGAAGTTACATCTGATTGTATAAGTACAAGATGACTTTTCAGGAAGCTCAAAGCTTAGGCAGAGTCGTAAAAACAGGAATACAAAATATTGTTTCGTCTTCGCATGGGCAAAAGCGATAAAGCCGATTCCTTTGTTCTCAGTGTGATTGTGATTACGTACATGGAAATGGAAAATGGACCAAGTGATTCATATCCAAATTCCAAACACATTTAAATGTTGCTGACCAAGAATTTGCATTATGTTTCCTTTCCACGTTCTTTGTTTCGGGACCAGGTTAGCCCGGTACTGTGAGTGTTTGTATGAAAACATCTCCAGATAAATGGATTTTTGAAGATAAGACCTTATTATGTCTGTTGTATTTGTCATCTTTCAGAGATGTAATAAAAGTTCAGGCGTGAGAAGTATTCAATTATGTACCAGAGCAGTTGGAATGGAATTCGCTGTTCCTTCCTTTCGCCTAATAACAGTGACGCAGTGGCGATAAGTCAACAAGAATTGTAGTCCTAATCATGTTGATGTATCGTTTAGCATGTAAAGTACATTTCCAGGAAGATTTGACGTTGGTGTTTCTTTTGGAGACTTAAACATGCATGCACGATAGTAAATAGAACGTTGGATTTTTGTTTCCCCTACGCCTTTGCTTTCGTAACAAGGGCAACCATCGATTTGCCTGGTTGAATAAAGCCAGTTGTCCTTCCGCTTGCGAACGACGACACGGGACTTCTTTGAGTTTCACGAGACAGGTGCCGTTTTAATGATACTGTATTTCCAGTAGGGGAAATCTAATACAATTCTACTGTGAGAAAGCGCAATTCTGCTTGTTTAACCTGACTAGGCACGTCATTCAGCAGGGACTGACCAATGTGGATTGTTTCGCACACACAACACGGGTACAATTCGGACCCCATTTAGGGTCACCCCGTCACCCGTTGCTACTTCGCTTATCAAGAATTCGCTGTGACGTTGAATCAAGTTGTTTAAAATCTGTAACGGAATCGTATTACTTATCTGCTATGTAATACTTTTTTACCTTTGTTATCAGAAAGGGCATGGCGAGATAAGTTGACTGAGAAAACTGCTCTACTCTTGCTATCAACAGAACACATCATGTTGCACTTTGTCATTGACTCTTTCAAATTCCGCATTTGAATTGCATTGCGGTGGGACAGGTTTAAGTTTTCAGTACGGTCGTTATGCCCTTCGACTCTTGTTTGATTATCTTTCACCTTCAATAAACAAGCTTAATCAGTCCAGGGATAGTGACGTATTTTTTTGTGTTGATGATGATTTTTGCTCCTCCTTGTTTGCTACCTTTTTGAAGAGAGTTTGTGTGTGAAGAGTGTCGTATCGTCGCATGTTATTTGTGAAATCAGAATAAATTTTATGACTTCATCTTTATCAGCCACAATAACAGTACATGACAAATTTTTTGGTGCAGTGTTTGTTTGTTGTGGAAGACCCCTTCTTGTAACTGTAACTTCTCGTCCAGTTTCGGACGTGTGTTCCGTTTTTTTGTGTCATTTGACTTTATTACTTTAAAATGTGTCTGGGTGTGTTTCATTAGGCATTTGAGTTATGCAGGAGAAAAACACTTAGGCAAACCACACACGCCGGAGATTGTTGTTTATTTGGTTTTGGTTTGGTTATTGTTGTGGCAGCAGCAACTTGCTGTAGGACAGGAATTTTTGTGGGTGCGACCTCAATCAATGCTCCGTTTCGTTTTATTCTTGTCGTCCGCCAAGGAGTTTACGGCGGCGGAAGTACAACATCATCATCAACGTCATCATGCGACGTAGTGAATCTATGCATGTATATGTAGACACCAAGTACGACTTGTTGTAATACCTTTTCTCAATTTATTATAGTTAAGACTTTACGACTGGTCATAGATTAGTTGGGCTTGTGCCGTCATTGTCATTGACATTGTGATGAGGATGTCATCCTCATCTGAACAGGCTCAGCCGGTTCGTATTTTTTTCATTCCATACCTCTCGCTCCAAAACACCGCTAAAGGTCATACAGAGAGCAAATTTGAGAGGATGTGTATTAGGGATGGTTGTTATTGTTACTGTTAGAAGATTGTGACAGCGTGACCGTGTGGAGGAAAAATTGACATTTCTTGGCACTCGAATGACAATGTGATATTTTTTATTGCTCAGCTGGACAAGATTTTAATGAGTGTTTTATTTTCTTGCTTTGATTTGCAGGTGTAACGGACATGCTCCACTACCGGCCGATTCAGCTTACTTTACCACATCTGAGAGCAAGGCCAAGTTCCTTACCCAATACGTCAAAGATATGCACAACGATTCAATTAGTCAGACGAACTGCCAAGAGTTGAATAAGCAAAAGGTGAGAAGTTGTCAATGCTAATTGTCGAATAATGAAATGTTATTTTAATACTTCAGCACTTACATTCTTTTGAAATTAATCTGGTTTTCTATGTCGCTTTTCTCTTTTAGGAGGAGCTTGTTTCTCGAATAAGTCGTAAGTTGGAGATTTTGAGAACGGAGCAATTGGAGATACGGGAGGAGATTCAATCCAACGAACAATTAGGTCAGACTGTAGTGGAGAGGGTGAAAGAGACGGCGAAACGAAACGAATTTGACAAGTTCAAATTGCATGTGGAGGAAATTGAGAAAATTACAAGCCTATTGTTAGGACTGTCGGGACGTTTGGCTAGGGCTGAGAATGCTCTCATGGGATTGACTGACGCTCCCAACCCGCAAGAAAAGGTACTTTAAGATTATACGACACTAATGAAAATGTCATTCTGATTATCAGGTTGCATTTCCGAATCTTGATGTTTAAATTGAATGCTTTACTTTCACAGAAAATCCTGGAGAGCAAACGTGATAAGTTGAAAGAGCAGCTGGACGAAGCAAAGATTTTGAAAGAAAACATTGATAAAAGGAGTGCACAGGTGTCTGGCTTTTTGCAAAAGTACCTGACTGAAGAAGAATTCGCGGATTACCATCATTTCGTCAAAATGAAGGCTAAGCTTATCATAGATTCTCGTGAGATTGACGATAAAATTAAGTTAGGAGAAGAACAAATGGGCGCTTTGCAAGAAACCTTACACATTCCGTAATCTCATTCAACCCTATTTCGTGTGGCACTCACAAGCAGCAGCTATAGATGAAATGAAACCGACTGTTCCTTCGACTGATCTGACTTGTTTGAGTGCTATACAATTCTAAATACAGCAAACCAACCAAGAAAAGTAACATGACGAACAGGCCCTTCTTGACATTAGTGGTGCTAAAGGATTCCATCATGTGTCTAACCTGGCCAAAAGGACCTGTTCGTGCCAGTTTGAAAAAAATATCGCAGCAACGCTACATAAATCGTACTTACATGAAGAATAAATGCATTTTCTCGTGTCTGCTCGAGTTCCTCGTGATGTACTTCCTAAAAATTCATAGCTTAAAAGTAACTTTGAATTCAATTTTTAAGAAACAATTACGACCTTGTCCTTCCGGTAGACTTAGACACAAAAAACTTAAAGAAAAACGTTATATACCTAAGAGAAATAATGTTGACTGAAAGTTCCAAATGTATAATTAGCTTGTTTTGTGTTAGTATTATTAAAATTGTAGCCGAAACTTTGTAGTCCAATTGATGTATTTCAGCTGAGGGTTGATAAATTGTCAAATTGTTGTTATGTTCCAACATTTTAACAAAAGACTCACGGTTTTACTACTGTTAATTAGTTGTTTAGTTGTCATTGTTTAGAGACTAGGGAAAAAGCAGAAATTATTACACCTTACACTAAAATTTCGCTATGTACAATATTACGTTCGAATCTGTGCTTAATATTATTATTGCCGTATTACCTTCATTTTTTTGCATGTCACGCATGTTGTGTGTAGTTGATTTCGTGTGACAAAGTCCATAACTTTGTGTGGTGTACGTGTGTACACAAAATATTATTACTACATGTTATCAAAAATGGTGATTGAGATTTTATTTGTGAGGGGTAACAGCAGCTTTTTGCATGTTTTGTTGTATAATGCACGCAAAGTGTCATGATTTCATGATTGTCATTGTCATCCTTACAGGTCACAAAGCTTGATGTACAGTCAACTTTGTCAACCTGTTGTGATGGTGTGATTGTAAATGACACTTACTTCATATTGTGAATGTTTACATTATTGTACCATTATAGTATATATACTATTAATACTTATAAAGCGTATTATTATATTTAAAAAATCCCAAAATGTCCAAAAAATAAAGGACTCGCTATATACAAAATTTTATGGATTTCCAATCAATTCATTAAATCATATTTAAACCTTTATTTTCCACTGCGAAAATTCATACAAGTACGACAATGGAAAAAATAGTCAAAATTCATTGTTCTGTGATTGCATAAATCGTATATATAGCTTCACAAGTTTCACTGAAATGGTTGGATATATTAATCATTCCATTTTAATTACAATTGGCTGCCTTCATTAAAAATAATAATTGACAATAAAATAAATCACATATACGGTATCTTGTTAAAATGAAAGTATAGGAAGCATAAAATCATCACGATCACTGAATTATAACTTGCATTATAATTAGTAATGGAAAAACCCTCGTTCATAAAAGGGTAATATTCAAAAATTGAAATCCAACGATGATTTGCCTTTAAACCATACCGATAAACTCGATCGACTTCTCCTTTGAAAACTTTTGGAGTATGGCTTTGATATCATCTTCGCTTAAAGTTGTCGATTCCACAACCACCAATTTTTGGGATAAATTAACGTCAAACGTCTCAACACCTTTGTCTGAAAAACAATTTTAAAAATCAACGGATCAACCATTCATCCTTAGAATTCCTTTCAATAATATAAAGTTCTAGATCTTTCGGATTTTCGGATAGGAGAATATGAAATGTTCAGTATGTTCACCAAAAAATAAAAAGAAAGAACACAAAATCAGCTGTAAAAAACAAATTACCCTTGTGTTTGTTAAGAATTCTTGTGATGGCTCCAGAACAACCTTCACAGGACATGTCGACACTGAACTTGTACGCCTGGATAATTATTCAAAAAGAACAACACAAATTATAAAAATCAAGTACTATAATAAACCATATTTTAAAACTTGCGCAACTCGAAATAGGAAATACATAAATACATAATAAACTTCGTTTTTCAATACTTACGGGCATTTTGATGAACAGACACTTGTTAATTCGTGATTAGTTTAATGAATTCTTATTCTTCCCGCAAATTAAATATAGTACCAGGTCAAATACGCAGATAGGTTAGAATTAATGCCGCACTTAAAAAAATGATAACAACTGTGGATTTTGAAAATAAATTTGAGAACACAAAAACTAATGAAGTAATGAAGCAGAGAGCAGCTGAAAAGAGTGAAGATTTGAGGACGACGTGTGTGTGCGTGTGAGTTGGACTTGGAGGTGACTGTGACAGGCTAGGCCTAGGCGCAAGGTCGGCTTACTAAATGGGAATGAAGTCCAAGAGAAAGCAATTCCAGTCGCCTTTGTTCCACCAGTTCCACGTCCAGAAAACGTTGTTCGTTGTATAAATTATTATTACATTTATAGCGTATTGGCGTTTTAACTTTTTTTACCAAAAATTGGTGCCGGACACCCTCACCTCCGGGAATTTACTAATTGACCCTTGAATTGAATTGACTCAACTGTGATGTCTAATAAGACAATAATGAGTACCAAAATGCAAACCAAACGTTGAGAGACCATAATGCGCAAATTCAGAACGGGGCATAATGATCTATAGGCATTCATGAACTTCCATAACTTTTTGTATGCAAAGTAAATCCACTGTAAATCTTTCTTCATCGGTTTGTTATCACAATTCATTTTCTGTATTCACTCATGGTTACAACCACTAAATTAATTACAACCCAACTTACAAAAATCAACTCCCAAGTTGTTCATTCATAATTGATTAATTACAGTAGTAAGTAAAACTTAAATTGATTACAGATGAACAAGAGGCAAGATTATAATTTATTTAAGTAGTGAACAAATAACAAAATAATTAAAAATAAATGCATTCTGGAACATTTAACAAGGACACAGCGATTTCATTGTTAATGACATGACGTAATGAGATAATCGCGAATGAAGATCAGCATGAATAGAGAGACCATGATTCAAGATCATAAGAAACTTTTATAATACTGCATTATACTACCTATTTTTGGAATGCATCAGACATGTGAAAGTTCATAGATACTTACTGTAACGATTACGTGAGAAACATCCACGGAGGGCAGCTTCTATTTGTTCATATTCGGTTAAATTAAAAAAGTCTTCGTCTATTAAATCTTGGTTTTCATCTTCACCCCAAAGTGCATCCCCCAATTTCATAACGTCGTCAACAACACGGTCTGGGATGCGTTCATTTTCAGCATCTGATCCTGGATTTTGAACTTGTTCGTCATCTGATAATTCATCAGTCTTAAGTGGGACTACTACAGAGTCTTCCAAATTCTCCACGGTAACCGTTTCTTCAATCGGGTTCGCAGATCCTATTCCGACTGGGCAATCCGTAACGTTACATTCGTTTTCATCGTCATAATCAGAGTATTCTACACGTCCTGCAGCCTCGTACGGGTAGTCTCCTCCGGTGTATTCTTGTTCTTCATACACCTCAGCTTCTTCTTTCACGACTTCGACCTTTACCAGATTTTGAATCTCAAATTTCGAGACCTCAGTGTTTGGCTCACCATGCATACTAACCTGTCCGGTTGATTCATCGACCTCGACCTTAACTTTGACATCGCCCACTTCGACCGCATCGTCTTCATAGGCCGTAATAACCTCTTCTTTAACGTATAGCTTAGTTTGAGCATTATCCTTTTCGTTGGCAGTGAATTGTACTTCCGGTTGTTTTCGAGACGATCCGACCTGGGAGCTTGAACATGGTTCAGAGCGTTGTTTAGTTTTATTCCTAGTATTTTCGTAGACATTGAAGTCTTCGTTCGGTAGTTTTGAAGCAGATGCTACCTTAGAGCTTGAACCTTGTTTCTTCAGTGAAGTTTTCCGTGCTCCCGAGCTCTTTGGTCCCTTTGGTTTCTTCTTTTTCTTTTCAAAATTAAACTTTCGCACCTTCGGTGTCGGCAAAGAGCGCTCAGGGAAGAGCACTGAACAATCCAACACCAAGTGCTTTCTTCGACGACGGGCTGCAGCTTTGTTTCTAGCTTTTAATCTTCTGAGTAATCTACGTGCGTTCCTTTCCATGTCTGAGAATAGTGGGGAATCTTCCTCATCTGAACTTTCGACGTCCTCTTTCTCATCTTGTTTCTCGGAACTTTCGTCGTCCGCACGACGACGACGGCGCTCGTTTGCTGACATTTCGATACTAAAAGAACCCAAAAAAATTAATCTTCGTATAATTGTAAAAGTTTCACGGGAGCTGAGCTCGGGTAATAATATGTACGACGTACGATAATTTGCGACCATCCAGTTTGAACGCCAGGGGTGAAGTGAACCCAAATGAAAGGGGCCCAGAACAAAGAACATTTGGACTTTAAGATACATAACGTAATCTCAACGTAGTACATAACGTTTTCAGCAAAGCTTTGGCAGCATTTAGAAATTCTGGATTACTGGATACAGCTCGCATTGTTGTAAACCGTTGTTCTGGAATTTTGTAAATGGACGGTACAATAGACATGGACAATATAGGCGGTACAATGCGGGTGCAAATAAAAATATCTAGGTATTAATAATGTAAAAATATTTGCGAGCCGTGAGAATTGGCAATTGTCCAAGGCGTAAGTTTAATCTTTAGACAAGTGGATGAACTATTAAAATAGTATGCTTTCTCTATTAATCCAAAAATGAATCGACACCAAACATTGAAATGCTGAGCAATAAATTGCTACAACCAAAAACAGTAACGTGGCATGTGAATAAAGAGTATGAAAAATATTTTTCAAATCATATTTTGATATGCGATGATTGTATGCGAAATAAGCGAAATAATAATAACGAAATAGGAAATTCGTCATTTTTGTAGATAATAATAGTTATGATATTTATTGTAATATATACTCTTCTTTTTCTCGTTTCGTCTGCATTCATTCATACGATTGTATGTCGAAATTATTCAAACATATTTAATATATGATTGTAATGAATTGTAATAATATTATAGTAAAACTTTCTAAAAACTATTCGACTCGATTAAACTAAATATAGTAAAGTCTCATATGGAATAAGGCTTCTCCAAAGTACACGATTAGATTACGATTTACTATTTGATTTCATTATTTAATATATTATTAATATTAGTAGTGTTTTGCTGTATAGACTCCCCTCTCAGATTTATGTTTAGCACACAGTTTCAAATATACAAATTGTAAATCTTTAAATTGCATCAGGGCAAAAAACCTTATTCTCTAAATCCCTTATATCATCTATAACTATATATCAAATGGGAATGTTATAGCGTTGTAAATTTCAGAATTGCATGCCGTTAGTTTATTAGCAATAATACAATGTGTCGTGCGATTACATTTCAACTGTACAATTTACGCTTTACAATTAATACCACATTGAGCTACGACTTGAGTTTTTAAATATAGATTCACATGTGAGCGAAATAATAAACATTTAGGAATTGTATGGGGCGCATAGACGATTTGCTATTCGGTTTCGCATTTACCAGTCCAAATGAGTTGATTTCCGTTTCCTAAGACAAAGCCGGTGCTGGTGGGTCGTAATGAGGTCCCTGTTAAGATTTAAAACACATAACAAAATTATTTTAAAACATAATTTGAGGTACACTACACTTGCAGACCAATTAAACTGCATTGCATTGTGATATGGGCACTTACTGAATTGTCACCAACAGATTTTGTAGCTGGAGCGCGGGTCTTTGGGCGCAAGAACATCAGGAAGAGAGCCAGGAGCAACCAGAATCCAACGAAGAACATAGCAGTAGCACCGTCATTGCTAGCAGAAGGTCCTGTTATCGAATAAAATCATACAAATGACATTTAGATGACACGTTAAAATTGCATTTGAAAGTTTCAATTTGTAGTGGAAAGTGTATGATTCATAAAGTAAAACTCCGACTTTCATTTTCAGCAATCGTTTACCATGTAGTAAAATAGTTACGACTATGACGATGTAAATTTTGAATGGGGAAATTTAAGTGTACAGCACAAAAATGTGCATGTGCACTAAAAATAAAAGACGAAGTTTAAAATATAGATATTAGTTGGTAAAGGGGAAATACGTTAATTGCAATATAATAAGAATATAACATTGTAAAAGAGTAATTTCAAAGCATTCCAATGTAATAAAAAAGGGAAATTATGGCATACAAAGGCATATTCTACATACCTTCTCCGAAACATTCGTTATCCGTGCAGTGATCTTGACTGCGACGCAACTGTAACAATAAAACAAACGTAATTTCAGAATGGTATTCATGATTCATATTTTACGACATGACCTAAATTCTCATTTCTTGAATATAAAATGTATGGAGAACAATGTATAGGAAATGTACACGTCAGTTTATCCTGGAATAATTGAACATTGTTCGTATATCGATACATTAATGTTGACCTCAAATCTCAGATTTTCTGACGTGTTCATAAAATATTTATCAAAATGTGCTCTAGCAATAACTTGCAAAAATCAGAGTTTTTTGATACCTTAAAGTTCCAATAGTGTGAAAACAAATGACAGAATAGATGTTATAAAGGCCATAAGTGTATATAGAAAATACTTTAAAAGGGAACATTCAAATGCTAAAGACCCTATACTTCATCCCTTCCCTTAATCCTAGAATAATATTTGAAGGTTCCTAAACCTAAAAATAACCTTGAAAAGAGAAACTCGCTTTCAATTGCCTGGAGGAATAACTGTCTTAATGACCTAACCATATTGCTTTTCTAGTAAACAAACCTACATTTGAACAAATCATAGTCAATTTTGTATAAATTAAAATAAATGAATTTACCATGTTGATCAAATTGCGAGTAGCCAACTCATGGCTCCAGACACATTCGCATGGGTCAAAATCCCCTGGAGCATCATCACTCATCTTGAACTTGTCCCAACGGAAAGAAACTCGGAATGAAGCAAATGAAAATGTCGTCACACGCGGTTGAAGTCTTGTACGACGAAAATGTCAACGAACGTGAGTTGGGTCACGTCGTCCAATACAACTTTCCCGTCCGTATAATATTCAAATCACCTATAGTATAAACAAAAACATTGTAAATCGTGGTCAGGATCAGCAAAAGAAAAATAAACAACTCACAGGTGGTGAATATTCATGTTTTCAGTATCTTTAAAACTATAGAAAAAATGACAAAAATGTGTGTTTTACCCGTAAAACTTGAACCTCAAAGTTTGGCACGACCGTAGGGAAGTGTCCAGTGTCAACAAACGAGTCACTTTTCAATCAGTGACAAGAAAATCAAGAGACAGACTGGCTCACTCACGGCTGGTTTTCTCAACCTTCTCCAATGTCCCAAGTCCCAATGAAGACGAGAAGTGAAGGAATACTCAGTTGAGAAAAAGAAGTACAGTCTTCACCAATAGAAACCGCTGCTCGTCCCTCAGGAAACGTGTTGAGAAAAAGCGCAAAGAGGAGAAACCTTCTGGTCCAATAATGCTGGGATGGAGTGTAGCTGAAATGAGTCTGGGCTGGTCTTAGCTCACATGAAACACACACGGCGAAACATCACTGGTTCTTATCGCAAAAATGCAGCCTTTCCTTTGTTCAATGGTTTCTATTTTTCCCATTTAATGTTGAGTCGTTACCGTTTTAACGACAATTCCATTCCATTTAGTATTTGGTATTTGGTTCCATTTCCATTTTTACGCCTCTCACCTCCATCCTCCTACATCAACAATTTTTTGCAACCCCTTACGTATAGTCTTTATAATGCCACTTTAACTGCAAAGCAAAACCCTTTCTCAAACTAACTTTTAAACCTAAACTAAACCTAAACCTAAACGGCAAACAGGCGTAACTTTAACATGAAAACCATCAGCTTTATGGAAAAATGTATGGGACAGGGACTTATCAATATTGATACATAAATATGATATAATACAGTTCTTCGAAATTCTATTAATACGGCTTTGTACATGATAAAACATGTGGCACATCATCATTTTCATGGTTTGCAATTCCCAATATTAGTCATGAAAAACCAGGCTTGTATTTTACATTTTACTAAATGCTATATTCAATCATTTGTACAATGTACAAATGATGTACGTGCAGTGGGGATGAAGAGTATACATAATTTTTGTTTCCATTTTTTAGAATATTTTTGTGTGCATGGAAAAGTTTATGTCCGTTTGAAACGATTGTGATAAGGATGATGATGAAATGATGATCAACTTATTTTGGTGGGGCAGTTTGCATAATCTTTAATCGATTAACCGTAATCGCAGACCATTTTTTTGTTGTCTGCTAGTATGTACATGAATGCAGTTTAACCTTGCAAAAATGTCGTGAATTATTTATATATTATAAACACACATTACGCTGACTTCATTTTTTCCTTATCAAAATGCCGTGTGCCCTGTATTCATTGCATAATGTAAATTTTCCAACCCATTTTTATACGGTGTCTATACTGATATTAAAATGGAAAATATAACTGAATGTTTACTAGCAAGAGTTTTGTTTTTGAAACTAATTTTTTATTGATATTATTTTTTTCAACGTCACAGATATTAGAACAAATTAACGCACTCATGATTCAATTTGACGAAATTATATACGTTGATACATTGTAATGATAAACACAGAATAGCAGCAGCAGCGCAACAACAAACATTCTCGACTCGAGAGCACATTTAGTCACATCGGCATCGCATCGTCGTCATATCTTTTTCATTACTTCACAATCAATTACGTTTTTTGAACAAAATGCTTATGATTGTTGTCATGATAATGTTGACGATCGACGTTCATTGACCATTTTGGAAATTTTACAATTTTTAAACATTTTTTCTCGAAAAATTGACTAAAATGTCCGTTCATTTTTACAACTAGGGTTAAAATAAATCATGTTCAAATGTCTCATTTTGACTAATTACACTAAGGCGAGCTAACATTCATACCTGAACATGTAACTGGATCATAACAGAAATAAAGAGGATTTTGTTAACATTACATAATTAAAAGTCTTGGATTAATGCTGTCAAGTGCATAAAATTCGTGTGGGCTTTTAATGTTATTTAAATTAGTGGTAAAAGTTGTTATTACAAATTAAAATTTCAGTCATTATGGTTACAATTCATTGCTTTTTTCCCAGCCATAAAGTTTACTATACATTTAAAATGGCATCTTTCTAGAAGTTAACTAACTCGGTTGTGCTCTTTATTGACTTGTACACAGAGCACGACAATAATTAAAACCTAAGTTAGGATACGTTAAAATCTTATGTTAAAATCCTTGTAATCATATGCATTAAACACTATCGCACACTACTAAATATGGAAAACCATATGATTTTGACATTTTTTTAGCTCGTTAGTTAACATCCATTAAAACATAAGTCCGAAATTGCATGAGAAATTAAAGTTTTCCTAAAAATTCTTAAAAGAACGGAGGCAGAGAGACAAAGCTTTTAAAAACGTTTAATATTCATTGGACTGAAAATATTCAATTGGATTGTTCCTATGATCAAACTAAATGAATCATAAACAATAATACATTTCAGCGCAGAAGAGGAAAAAGAATCACGGCTCCTTTCCAGAATCCATACAAACTTCCTACTACAGAATTCACCTAGTCCGTTCCATTTCCGGGTCATTCATTTTCATTGTACACTTAGAAGCTTCATGAAGTCATTATTAGGTTTTTATATATTCATCACTCGTACAAACACGGACTTTTTGCACATTATGTAAAGCTACCTGTAAAAATATATGGAGCTGAATAAAATCGCATACAGCAGACAAAATTACAGTAGTTCTGTCACTATCTACTAAACCTACACAATTTTACTGTGCGAATGACACGTATACCAACATTTTGTATTCAATTCACATTGTGTACTTTAACAAAGGCACGTGACCACCACATGACAACATCTAAATCACACAAACGAACAATTATATTTATTAATTCAATAACAATATAATGTAGTTAACCTGTTAACCTATATACTCATCATGATTCCTTCTTGTTTTGCTTTTTTAGAATGTTCTATACTTCTATAGCTAGCAAATATTTTAATACTAAATGTACAATTAACTCCATTCAAATTAATAGAACTGACTCAAACATTATTTTTCTTTCCTGAATGTAACTAATGCAAACCGAACGTTCACCATCGAACGAACGAGCAACGCAATAAAAATTCCATCAAGAATGCAACGACAACTTATTAAATCATTTTCCTCCAGTTTACGCCCTTGAAAAAAGCATTTCATTTTTTCAGAAGAAAAAAACAATGCTCTGTCGTCAAACACATCTTCAATAAATTTTAAAATATAGTTGTTATTTACAACATGAAAATTAAAAGAACCATACAGAACCACGTTCCTGAAGGTATCCTTACAACACGATACACGTATTCTCGTTTTAAGCAAATTCATACAATAAATGGACTTCGACATGATCACGCGATATTAAATCAATATCTTAATTCAAGTATACTATTGTCATTATAGTACGCATTAAAAGCTTACACCAAATTTTGAATGAATTAAAAACAGAACGTCGTTAAAATTGTCATTGAAATAGTTTTAAAACCTTTCTGCATAAGTGCAAATATACTAGCAACGGAAACATCCGAATGTAAATTATTATTCATAGGTTGATTGTCCATAATCCACAAGCATGCTACTATAATATAAACGCAAAAAAACCTGTACAAAGTCAGGATTACAAGATTTGAAAAAGTACACATAAAATTCACCAGCACAATAATGGTTAACATCTGCATAAAAGTGCCGCATGGGACATTTTCGACTTTTGACGATTATACACTTCGATTACAATCATGATACAGACGACAGTCGCGTGAAATTTCAATTTTTGCCAATTTCAATCAAATGAAAAAAATCCCATAAAATGTTGTGTTATCCATTTGAAACGTCCGTTGGAATTTATCCGAATAGTTTCTCAAAGCACCCATGACAGTACGGCTTATCATTCTGTTCTTTAAATGTCCCTTTGTTCAACTGCTTGAGACAGAAGGAGCAAACGAAATGTTCCGGATGGAACTTTCTAAACATGGCCGTGATGCACCGACCTACAAAAAATATATGCAGAACATACAGTTAGGATTTAGGATTCAAAAAAACGGAGACGTCTGTTCACATAATCCATGGGATTTCAAAAGAATTATGTACACGACTTTAAAGTGAAAGAGGATTAAAACTAAAGTAGGTTATGAGACAGGGATGCAAAGTCATGGCTCATTCCGCCTAGGGAATCTTGTCGAATTAACGACTAATTGTGCTTAGAGTCACTTCATCTTGTGCCTTTTCCTACTTTAACGAGGCGATGAGTCCACAGCACCTCCCGCAGAACATTGGCATTCAGAAGCGCGCACATGTCACGCCACGTTTCGTACACATGTGTTCGAAATCTTTCAAAAATGCGACATTACATGCATATTCTCATAATTCCCCTTTCATTCCTACTCAGCATTTCCATGATCATCTTCATTTTGTATTATTGAACTGGGCCTTTGGCCTCACCTGAAATCGGTTTATGACATCCGGCACACAAAGTCCCGCGTTTGGCATGATAATGGGTCTCACAATAAGGTTGTCCTTCATGATCAAAAAATGATCCTCCTTGGAATGGTGTGCGACAGTCCTAAAATCAAAATCATAAAAACGAAACCACATCATCAATCAGTCAACTAGCTCATTCAAACATTTTACGTAAGTTTTTCTCGAAACAGGATCTTTTTCGGAAAATGCTTTTTCTCTCGGTATTTTCAAATTTCTGTGCGCTATTTCACTCTACGGACAAACAATTAATTACAGAAGGAGTGTGGAAATGAATAGAAGCAAAACCGACAGTGAACAGGAAAAGAAATGACATGAACGACGGGCGGATCAAGCATTTGGTTTTCAGGGCAGGTGTTTCCTTAACCCCGCCTTCATAACTCAATCTTACTGAGAAATACCCGGCGGGGAGTTACCCATCGCAAGAACTACTGAAAATACTTATTAGTCATTTTGTATGTAGTCTTCTTTTGAAAGCTACTTGAAGCCCCCTTGAAAAAATATATTATTAAGCATATATAACGTTTGGTAGTTCTATAACGTACGATGTAGAGATCCATAAAAACGTTGTTCAGGCTGCTTTTACTTTTGGCATTAGTTCGGTTCCGAGAAGTGTTCGTGAAGAAACTGTGCATCTATTTTTATCACTTCGCTTCATTTCCTTCTTCTATCTATCTTATAGACGTGAATCTGTTTCACTGACACAGACGTTTTCCTTCTTCTCTCAAAGACTACATTCAAAACCACACTGTAGCATTTTCTTTTAAAAAATCTTCTACTTCTAAAAGCGATACGGTACACACATTCATACACATTATACAAAACGGATTCATTCTAAATTTAGTTCGCATCTTCATCATAAGGACATAGTACACAAAAAAATCTCTTTGCGAAAAAAAGTACACCAAAGTTTTCGCTAATGCTACTGGTCGGTCGAAATCTTCTGTATCACACATAACACACAAAGATTTTTCAAAACATACAAGCAATTCCCATTTGAGTCACAAGGCAAAATTACGACTCTTCGTTACGGCATCACCATCAGCCATGTTTGCATACAAAAAAAACGACTGCTTTGACATAATTGTAAAACCGATTTTTTTCAGGAGGATTTTGTCCTCACGCACTAAAATGGCTCCTCGTTCACAATATACGCAAGCATGACGAAACGGAACGCACAGAACCGAAATTCATTGTAAACGATTCCGTACTAGTCAAACTTTTGTTTTGTTTTTTGGTTTGTTTTCTGTTTTCTTTATTTTTTCTTAATTATTTTTATTGTATTTACTTATCCATTTAAAACATTTTTTGTATGCAGAAATGGTAGATTGTAACTTAAGACATAATGCCATTATTGTTTTTATAATTAAAAGATGCGACTCTTTGTGGAGTTTTTTCCCGAAGGCTACTAATAAAACCAACCAAAAATGACAGCAAAGTGTGAAATAATGAGCATGCTTCGGAAGTTAAAGGATATTTTTGAAGAACCACAAAGAAATACACACAGAAAATCATGAGGACAGGTGAGAGACATGTGGTGAAAGCAATAAAGTCGGAGCATTTGCATAGACATTAAGACGTTGAAACATTTTTGGATATTTTGTCGTTTTTGAGTCGCTTTCCGGTTCAATTCATTACTTTTATATGTGCATAAAAATACGAACTTTTCGACTCGTATCATCTCATCTTCCATCTTTGGTACACGATCATTTTATGGCATCATCCACCATCATCAACCTCTGACCTCTTCATTATTTTTTAGTAGCCAAAATAGTTAAGTTTGATAGTTGGGGAGATTTGTGGGGAAATAAGTATTAATTATTTTTAGTCAAACTAAACTGAGCTGATAAAAAACGAAAAGTTTCTACTAATCATGACTTTGCCATGATGAAATAATGACGGAATCAATGGAACAGCATAAATTGCAAGGAAAACAAAACGAAAATTGGAAAGATTGAAAAGACAACAACATTTAAGGGTAATGTTTTTTTGCAAATTTTCTTTACAATATGAGGCGTGCAAACAACACAAACAAATGGTTTCTTAATATGTGTTTTTAAAAATAAAGCTAGTCCTCCTCCTCGGCGTCATCATCATCGTCAATGCCCAAACATTTTGGACACACTGGCTTACTGTCCATCATGTAGAAGGACGTCCCTCCAAATTGACTTTTACAATCCTTCAAAGACCACCAATCATTTTTTTGAGATTTAAAAGTATGAACTTTCAAAGAGAGGGAATATTACTATTATTAATTTATGAGAGGGATGCAAAATAGTATAATTCGAGGATTTTGTTATACTGATGTTACAGTTTGCTAATTACTTTAACCGTTCATTGTAAACGTGCACATAAAATGTGTGGTACACATATGAGTAGGAGCCAAGAAGATGACAAAGATAAGATAAAAGCCAATTCATGAAGTGAAAATGAGAAAATGTACTCACCCGACAGACGAAACACTCCGGATGCCATTGGGCATTGAGAGCCGTAATGTAATTGTCCGTGATGGGTTTCGAGCAACCGCCACATTTCGGAGCAAATAGTGCCAAGTAATCTGTTCGACAGTATGGTTTCCCATCCTTTTCGTGAAAGCCATCCTGTCCAAACTGCTTTCCACATTGGGCACAGAAAAAATGTTCCGGGTGCCAATTGGACTCCAAGGCCGTTACACATTTCTATCACATCAAAATGTCATTGTATTATTAGTATAATAGAATTTCTTTCTATGCTCACTTAAGTTCCATTATGCAACAACTGGAACCCGAGAGCCAAAAACGGAACGACGAGCTTAAATTTAGTCACTTTTAATTAAACGTGAATAAGTTAATATTAGTAAGTACGTCAAGAATTGGGCCGTTGCAGTAAGCACATCGTGGCGAGTACAATTTATGATAATCATCTTCGCAGTACGGTTGTCCATCCCGTTCGTAAAAGTTCTTGGAGCCCAATTCTTGTCGACAATGGGCGCAATTAAAATGTTCCGGATGCCACGCTTTCCCGAGTGCAGTCACGACCTGCAGTTATGCAAAATAAAAATCCGGGTGGTGTATTATGTTTGTATCAAGGGATTTTGTACAATTCGTATTAACGTTATGAGCTTATAAAATGATATAAAAAACTATAAACTAATAAACCTGTCCAACAATGGGCTTGTGACAAGCTGCACAAACACCTTTTTGTGTAGTGCTCACGCCTTGTTTGTCCATGCTGGCTTGCAGATTCCCAAGCATAGAGTCCAACTGTTGGGCTTTTTTGGGTTGCTGGACCAAACTACCGTCGTGACGATCTTTGATCTGTTCATTCGGCAATACACAAAACAAAATAACCTTTCATTCCTGTTCATGTATGCAAATGTCAATAGGTCAATGTCAACACACATAACAATTCCCCCGTGTTATGTTGTTACTATTACTAAACACAAATTCTCATGAGACTCATGGACTAATGACTGGCACAGTTCGCCAAGACTAAAAGGTTTCACTTCAGCTCTCCCAAGGCAAAGACTGACTTCACACTTTCTACGCTATGTGAAAGCATTCTAGAAATGTTAAGTAAGGTTAGGAATTGAATGTGAGCAATTCAGGCAAGTGTTGATTGCGAATTTCAAATTAGTGATTTTTTGTCAAACAGTGTGATTTCTTTTCGCAACTATAGTACGCTTTAGTGGAGGAATTGTTCTTTGCTGCTGTCGACCTCCAATTGCTTTATGAGACAAGATTCAATGGGTTTGAGTGCATGTAAATGTCACTCGTAATAGAATACGAAGCCAAAAAAGCTTTTCGCAAATGTTATCATGTCATGCCGCCTTTTGGCACATTGGTAATGTGTGTCTCTCTACACACACACGCCGATTTTCTCGCCTTCCCTTTGTCGACAAGTCTCTTGCGACTTCCCATACGAAAAGAAACGACAGCTTGGCAAAAACAAAAAAACGAAAGAGAGAGAGAGAGTCAAATCGGCTTTCTACGTGAACCAAAACTGTGCGGGAAGAACAAGCCAAACGGTTTTTATACAGTGTTTCTTTGTGTGTGTCCTGGAAAGAAGGAAAGAAAAGACAAAAAACATGTCTCAAGTCTCAAGATGACTTTCGGAGGTTTATCTTATCCCACAAGATTAATGTGACAAGACAACCAGTACAAAACATGCGATTTTTACGGGTTTCCAATGATTTTTAGCATACACAAAAAATGGAAAGTTGGAATAGGACTTTTCATTCGTAAAACCCAAAATAAAAACGCATTACAAAAAATCAAAATAATTTTCAAAGCAAGTTCTCAAAATAAATTAGAATATTGCCTGAGGAGAATCGAATGACGGCGGTCGCCGCCAAGGAGCCAAATAAGCCATTATAATAATTTAATTTAAGAAGCAAAACTACTTTTAAAATACAAATTCAAAACTACTTTTACTTTACTTTAACTCTTAGCAAAAATATTAGCAACTACTGCGCAGCCTAATTTTTCACTGATAATGTTGCTTGCCGACAATAACAAACAACCTATAGCTAAAGTTTTCTATAACTTGTCACAAGAGCAATAAAGACCCAAAATCTAGAATGTATTAAAAATAAAATTAAAATTGTTAACCGCGTATAAATTAAATTCCGCTGTTTGAAACTAAAAGCAGAAACTAACAACTAAATATTTTGTACAAAATAATTAATTCGTATTAAATTTTCAATTGATGAGAATCACTTTACACTTTTAAGTTTTAATAAAAGTATTATAATTTGTCGTGCAATTACTGTAAGAAAGAAAGAGATAGTACTTAAAATAGTAACTATATATATAGAAGTTACAGAATAAAAAAATGCATTAAAAATTCGTACGTTTGAAATTCAAAATAGAGAAATGAAATCTTTTAAATCGTTTTTTTTATGAATTTCAGAGAAATAATTAGAATAGTAAAGAAAATGATTTTCTTGAGAAAAGTCAACAACAGCGACTGTCAAATCCGACAGACAGACAGACGATGAAGAAAAGCCAAAGTGACAGGCCAAGACAACCAAAATATTTTTGGAAATTAAAATATAATTTTCTTTTCCGTATTGACTATACAATGAATATTTGGACTTAGTGTTGTCAGTCGTGTCTCTGTCTGCAGACTGTTTTTGAAGAGAAGAAAGATAGTTTGAGGATGACTTTTCAGAGAGAGAGAGTCAAAGTGTGGCTGTTGCTGCTAGTGTGGGGACGTGTGATTCAAAAAGTGTGTCCGCATGCAAAAGTGAACCTCCTTAAAATACGAATTTTGGGTCGCTAGGACAGCCACACTCTCCAACCCACTCAAAAGATGCACAAACTCTTTTTTTGAATAGTAGTGAATCAAAAAACGGTCGTGAGGAGTCAAACGGGACGAAAACGTTCCGCAACTTGAAGACTTCCGAGTCACACGTTCGGTTCGGTTTATTCCTATTACAACTTAATACACTTTTGCTATGCAGTCTCATTTTCCTGTTGCATGTAATGCCATCGTTCTCATTTACAAAATCCCAAAAGAAGAAACACACCCGGTCATCCTTTTTCCATTCCACATTTTACAGTCCAAACTGCAAAAACATGTGTTTTTTTCTACCGGAAAAAAATTGTAAAATTACTCTTAAGCCTTTTAAAAGATTCGTACGATAAAATTATGCATTCAAAATATCGTTATAATGCAACATTTTTCGCAAAATGTTGCGCTTTTTCAAAAAAATGCGAAAAAGATGTATGACTGACTATTACACTAAAGGTAAGTACACTACTTTGATGCATATGTTAAATGTGTTTGCCTCAGAGCAGAAGACTGAATACATTCTGCTATCATTATTTTCAAACACTATATCTCTTTCTACTGCTCGTAGGTTTTTGCTTATGCAAAAATCTTCGTCACGACTGGGTTTGTCATCTGACGCTCTGCAAAGTGAAGTGGGAGAAGCATCACTGCTCAAAATAAAACATGGCCCAGTTTGTGCCCAAGCAAGTCTCCAAAAATTCTATTTCAACATCGCATCGCCACATGAAGTTTCACCCGTTTGTTTTCTCAGACTCAACAACTCATCCGTTCCAGTCACGCCTTCTCTCGCACTTTTCTGTCTTTTACCACATCGCACGTACCCCCAGACACAAAACAAAACTCATTGTAAATCGATTTCTAACATTACTAATAGCACACATTTTTCGCACAATGAGACGAGCTATCGTAAAACTTAAAAACTCGCTTCTCTGGTAGTGAGAGATGAAAAAACCGAATTTCACTCTCTTCTTAAGGTATTGCAAGTAACACGAATATAAACTTTTCTGGCAGACAGCAGAAGGAAACATAGCGAAAACTCTAATCATGACATTTATGCCATGCATATGTTCCCATCTTTCGTATCCTTCACTTATTACTCCACACTTTCACATGTTTCCGTATTCCTATCCAGCCAATCTTGTGCTTGTCTTGTCATTGTGCTTATCCATCACTCTCATCTAGGCAATTTGTTGATCACAGCTTCAACTTGTAAAAAATCAGTATAACTAATCTGGATTGCGATGATTACAAAATTCAAAATACAAACATGATGTTGTTCTCTATCCTGTGTTGCAATAACGTTTGAAATCAGCTAAAGAAAAAACGACGTTGCAAAGAAAAATGCAAAGGGTGTATCTGGAATTTGAACAATGCATGTCACAGGCACACACAAAATAGAAAAACAAGAATTGCACAAGACAATCCTGATTTTTGCACTCTTTGTAACATACTACGGTTCAATCACTCACAACGTCAATTTGCCTTTTGCCTGCATTCCAGAAGTATTTTTTGTCTCCTAACTTGTCGCATTAGGCAAAAACCTGTGTACACTTTTAACGCTTCTATAGATTTCCTTTACAATTATTACATTAAGTAGAATTCGATCCCCTTAATGAAACAAAATCTAACAAGTTAAAGAATAGCAAAAAACAAAACTACAAGAAATCCCAAACAAGACGAAAATTGGAGCCTGAAAGAAACACTAATTCAGAATGACAAGAAGAAACATTAACATTTCAATTGTCATCGAGACAGACGCTATCGGCTTTGCCAGTTTGTCACACAATACTAACATAGCTTTTGGAACACCTAATGGACTTTTTCTCTCTGTGACTGTGTCGTACACAAGATATAGTACAAATGGAGATTATTTTATCAGAAAGCATTTCTTTTCTTTCACAAGTTGCGATTGGCAAATTGGCATCCTCGTCTTTCTAGCCTTCTCCGTGTGTAGTGTGTGTGTTTCTCTCTTCCTCATTGACTTACGAGCAGGGAACATATAATATAGTTGATTTCCCGTTTTCTGTCACACAACTTGTCAACAATCACTCGCTCTAATGAGTCGGTTCGCAACCCTAACAGATCTATCGCTCTTAATACCACTCATACACAAAAAAACCTAATTGTTCACTAAGGGATCAATTACTGCCACTATATTTCACACAGGTCGAAACCTGCAATAACGGTCAGAATGTCTCACCTGGAACACGCCAAACTTTATAGACGCTTGTATACACGTAAGTTTTTACTCTGAGCATAAACGAGTAAACTTGACCGTATGCCATCCGAAAATGAAATAAAAAACCTCTGGGTCTCTCCCCTATATCCTGATGTAATAAAGATGAAACACCAAACAAAGAGCTTTATAGCATTTCTGGATATATTATGTCATTACATTAACTCCGTCGAATCGATTGTAATTTCCTCGTCATCTATGTCATATCCACCTTTTCTGAAATGGACCACCCGTCGCAGAAAACGGATCATCTACTTTTCCAGCACGTTAAAAATTACATTGTAAACACAGAATCAAAATTTAATATCCTCCATGAGTGGCTTATTCAGTTGGCCAGTTTGAATACAAATGTATATACCTATACGATATTGTGAAAGCTGTACTAAAAGCGGTACAAAAATTTAGTCTCATGAGAAATCGTGCAATGCAAGACGCACTAGCCAGTATCACAATTATGAATTATGACTCGTGCTTTATTGATGGGGAAATAAAAGCGACAAGAAAAAGAAAAACTGACCTTCGCGTCACTCAAAGAAGCCATCAAATCATCCAATTCTCTGGTTGCTGGTGAAGCAGCCGGTCCAAGGAAAGTTCGCTGAATCTTTCTCTCAACTGTGATTCTTGTCTTTCCATCTCCGTCACTGTCACATACAGCAAACAAACAAAAGACCAAATGACTATTTTTAGTCCACGTGTACAAACACTTTAGAAACATTACAGGTTCATCGCTACGTTCTTTTCCATAACAAAACGCGGTTCATTTGTCATTTTAATGAATGGAAAATGAATTTTACTACTAAACGTACGACTTGAAGTGTAATTCTTTACAATGTTAAGGTTAACTAAACGCATTCATTGTATAGTACAAAAAATACGTCTGCGTATATTAGTTAAATACTGTGTTGCATACCCATTGGCCACTTCTTCCAAACCATGATCGTGGTGGTGTCCATGACTGCCCACGCTTGACCTAGAATGCGGTCGATCTCCATTATGTACCAAATCTGCAAGAATATGAAATACCTTCATGAAGTTTGTTTGTATGAAAATTTGTTTCTAAATGCATTTAAAATTAAAGTAAATTTGGTAACATCATTAAGTTTTGCAATAAGTAATTTTCAAGAATTTTTACCTCGGGAAGCAGACTGCTGGAACTTTGACGACGAGCTCAAATCCTGGAGGAGAGAGTCGAGTTCACTCATGTTCCCTGCGTTACGTATGACAGGACTCTGAGACCTGAACAACGTCTTCGTGGTCGTCGTTTCCCTCATAGCATCCCGAGTCGGTGTCAACATCTGCAAAACCACACAAGGACATACATTTCAACTTCACCAAAACTCAGGCCCACACTCTCGACGCCCTCAACCACTTCCATCCGTTTGCATTACGCATCTCCCACTCAAGCTATATTATTATTACATTTCTCATTCTTAGTTTCCTCATTGCAAAATCATAGCATTCGTTTGCAAATACAATTCAATTTCTGAACATTTCATTGTATCTGTAACAGAGAAAGCTGGCTTTTCAACGAAACACTTCAATCAGTCAATTTCTTCTGTAAAATGTTAATTTGACAACACAAACTAATTAATCCTAGTAACAAGGCTAACTGCAGTGATTCGTGTTTCTGCAACAAAACGACGCAAAATGCAGTACTAATAGGTAGCATACAAGATCTGTTTTTTTTTGTCTGGAAACGCATGCATGTGTCCGCAACCTCCTGAGTAGTTTAGGGAAAGTGTTAAAAATAGCAGGAACGGAATGAATGATGCTTGCTTGACTCAACATCACGACGGGAAAAAAACTCGGCAGATCCGTTGGCACAGGAAGCCATTTGAAACACATCACATCAGCCTGTTTTCACAGTTGCAAAGTTAGTTGTGCGCGTACTTGAAATATTCTTTTCATTCAATTTCCAAACATTTAGTGCAAAAACATTTGCTCCTCATCCTCAACCATCTAGCGACGAAGCGCTCTACAAACTAGCATTTCGAGTCACTTCCGGATAATGCCATGAGGTGACATGTAAACTTATCTTTTCGTTACTGCAGTCTCATTATTTTCCATCTACAATAACTCTCATTTATCTTTAAATTGATCTTCAGGTGATTACCGAATGTTGATGATGCTAGGTTAGTATTTTGTCATGTAAAACTTGCCACGTTGAATTAATTTTCATACGAACACATAACAAAGTAAATACAGATTTTAAATGTTTACAAAATACAATTTTTCCAGCTTGCTTACCGATTTTTCAACGTTGTAGTCAAACGTTTCTGACTGTTTGGTAAACGGAGACGCAGCCCTATAGTTTGTGGAGCTGTAGCCACTGGAGCGACTCAAACTTCCTGGAGGGGAAGCCACGGTCGTCTGCAAATCCGCCAGAAGTGCATCTGTAATTCAAATCAATCAGTTTTACAAAAAAAGTTACAAGGGCACAAGACATTTACGTTAATGAAGTTCCAGAAATCCCCAAATGCATTCCCATTCACCAACGCTTGAAAATGAGCCATCAAAGACTTGTGGAATGGCTGAATTCGAGTAAGATACTATATGTAGTACCTTTGCTTTTACAAAAAAGTATGTAACAAATTTAAAATTTTTTGAATTTACCAGCTGAAGGCATGATTTATGCTTTGAGCAAAATTAAATGAACAGGGTACTCAGCAAGTTATTTAGAAACTAGTATACTTTAACAGACACAAAACAATCACCGAAATATTGAACAAATGAGCACATGAACACAATAAGTTGTAACTTTGGCAGTGAAATAATAGTACGTGTTTTAAGAGAATGAAATACACGTTGACATGGAATTTGGTCACACAGGCCTCAGAAATGGAATTATACAGTTAAAAATTTCACACTACTGTTGCATACGAAGAGCAACGAAGACAGTGAAGAAACACACTCTCGGCAGACTTAAAGACAAATAAGAAGTGAGTCGAATCTGCAGACTCAGAAGGAGGAATTCAAGGCCTCTCAATCAATTTTTGGAAAGGTGCGGAGCCACAATGGAATTGATAAGGTGCATGCAAAACGACAAGTTTGAACTCACCATTCACCACACATGGCCAAGACAAGACAAGAGAGAAAAAGACGAAAGAAAAGAGCGACAAATTTTATTTGGTGATCCAACAACCTACATAATATGCGAAACACAACCCTCAACAATGCTCCGTATGTCCATAGTCAGTCACATTTACATTTCTTTAGAATCGCATAGAATATACGAAACTCATATGACTTCAAAATAATGAAAAAAATCAAGGCAAAAAAATAATCATACAAAACAATTCAAAGGTCCGTTCGTCCGTATATGAACAAGAAGGTGAGAAATCCTGAAAGCATCACACAAAAGATTGTTCAGTTTTCTACAACTGACAATTCTGGTTGCCTCAGTGAGATGCCATATGCTAGAACCCATTTCCCCTGGACTCATGACACATTTTTCAGCATGCACTATCTGAAGGGAGTGATTGCTGTCACCTCCGAATCTGAAATCTACCCGGATTAGCCTATCAAATTCCCAGCTGGTCATCCCCACCATCCCGATGACACAAAAAGCCTCATCGCAACATGGTCGAGTGTGGCGAGTCAAGCCATCCCAATATACCTCGAAACCTCAGGTAGTTTCGTAGTGTTTTGGAGTCCTGTGACCGCGTTTCGTAATTCGTAGTGAAATCTAAAAATCTACGTGAAACCAAAATTTGTCCAAAACGGCTCAAATGAAAAACATGTGTCCCTGAGGTCACCCTAATGTTAGCAAACGTACAATTTTTTGAAAAAAACCGAAGTTACCCGGTTTTTTAAAAAATTATTTTTTTAAATAATTTTTTTTTAAAAATTAGCATAATCAGCTATGCTGAGTAACCAGGACACCAAAATAGCAATTTTTTTTAAAAAAAACCGAAGTTACCCGGTTTTTTGAAAAATTAAAAACATTTTTTAAGAATAAGAATTTTTTAAAACTAGTGCAATTAGCTATGCTGAGTAACTTGGACACCAAAATAGCAAATTTTTATTAAAAAACCGAAGTTACCCGGTTCCGGTTATGACGAAATTCGATTTATTAACAATTCTTCGGAGTTCTGAAAACCTTATTATTTAAGTTATTTTGGTATCCGAGTTACTCAGCATAGCTAATTATACTAGTTTTAAAAAGTTCTTATTTTAAAAAAATGTTTTTTTAATTTTTTAATAAACCGGGTAACTTCGGTGTTTTTAAAAGAACCTGTTATTTTGGTGTCCAAGTTACTCAGCATAGCTAAATATGCTAATTGTTAAAAAAACTTTTTTTTAAAAAAATGTTCTATTTTAAAAAACCGGGTTACTTCGGTTTTTTAAAAAAAATTTGCTATTTTGGTGTCCAGGTTTCTCAGCATAGCTGATTATGCTATTTTTTTTTTAAATATTTAAAAAAATGTTTTTAAATATTTTTTTAAAAACCGGGTAACTTCGGTTTTTTCAAAAAATTGTACGCTTGCTAGCATTTAGGGTGACGTCAGGAACACGTGTTTTTAATTTGAGCCGATTTGGACAAATTTCGGTTTCACGTGGATTTTACTACGAAACGCGGTCACAGAACTCGAAAACACTACGAAACTACCTGAGGTTTCGAGGTACAACCCAATTCTCATCTCTATACTCTATCACATGTATTGAGTCACGGAGTCAAAGCAGCAAACTACAGATTACTACAAGAATCATCGCATCTCGCCTCGCCTCTACACATCACACACATGTTATACCGATGAATGACTTTTACCATGTTGTTGTTGTCGTCGTCACAGCCGTTTTGGCCACTCCACTCAAATTTTAGGTGAACTCAAGGCCTCTAACTATCCGCTCCATAATAATGAATCACGCTTGATAAAACAGTCAATTACATAAACATAAGAACAGCAGACAGCTAAAATCTAAAAAATCGTCCCTTGGCCTCTATTATGGACAACTATCCAGTCAATCGCAAGTCCCTTTCAGAAGTCAAGTCACCTCACATTTGCAGTAATGATTACAGTAATTACATAATTGCCAATTACCTATCTCAAATCCGGGCTACAAGTGACCCATGAACGAAACAATGTCACTTCCTTTTGGCATTGTTATCATTATACGCACTACTATAATACAACTATCATAAAGGACAATGTAACGATTATGTAAGAAATTTTGCGTAGGCATATGCTGACTGCTTGCCGCACATATCACCAACCCATGAAAACAAGAAAAAAAACGACAGACCAAAAAGAATCTTTAATGAGTCATTCTGTACAAGAAAAGTGGGAGCATTAATTTCTCCGTCAAAAACCAGAAACCAACTCCAACAACCCATTTTTTGGTGACGACGACGGGAGGATTGAGACTGGACTATACAAAACATAAACAATCGCAATCGTTGAGAAAAAAGGAATTCTTACTTAAATACCCTTCAAAGTTACTGTTGTCAGAATTTTTAGAGGAACTGGGCATTGGACCCACTGCTGTAGTTGACGACATCAGAACCGTCATGTCAACTTTGAAAACGCACACGCCACGTCACAAAAAAGTAAAGTGGAAATATAGAGCACGCACAAAATCAAATCAAAACATGAACTAGTTTTCAATTGAATGAATTATTAAATTGAATCAGAGAGTGAAGCCTTCACAGCAAAGGTTGTATTGGAAATTGGTGTGTAGGAGGAACTAAGTCTTCGTGAAACTGACTTCGACGATGCAAAAGTCAAGACCTGAAAAACAAAGACAGGAGCCAAAACGGATATTGGCAGGTTGGCAAAAGAGTAAATAGTGAGAATTTTTGGACTTAGCCTTAGCCTTTTCTGCAACACTCAAACTCAACTTTTGCTCAGTCAGTAATTTGCCCATGCAATGGAACATGGAGGTAAACTCAGTCAGTAAGTACAGACACTTTTTTCTTCTCACTTTTTTTGCAAAGAGGAAGTTTGCATACGAGATGGAAAGGACAAGCTTAGCCTTAGCCGGTACAATTTTTTTGAGTCTGACGTCTGACAACGGGCCAAACACTCCGAAATGCGATGCGATGAGACATGTTTCGATGATGTTCCACATTCATTTCTAAAGCAACATCAGTAGCAGCAGGAAGCAAAATTCACTATCATTTTGCCCAGATTGAATTATATAGCACAGGAGGAGAGAAGCCTGCCATTTGCCATTTCTGTTTCTGTTTGCTGGCTGGTTGTGTGCGGTGCATCCGTCCAAATGATAAAACCTTGTCAAGGTTGTCCCACACGCCCATCACAACCTTCCAAAACATTCATTTTGCTATACTACAAATCCTTGAAGATCTGTGCAAAACTGCTCAGCTCGTCTTCTTTCGTCTCCTCCTACACTAAACGTACTACGACACTTACACTTTACACTCGTAGTACAGTGCAAAAGTAAACATAAACTAGCGCACACGATCCAACATCTCATCTCATACTTTTCTTCTATGCCCATTTTATATTATACTTTATCATCTTAACCCGCGTTCCATACACACATGTAATCACACGAGCAACAGTCAAAACAAAACAATACAAATCATCTGAAAACAAACCATCTCCACCCTACTATATAAATTCCAGTTTAACAAATTCTTCATGCAACCTCACGTACTCAAAACCCAGGGGGTGGCATGCTTGAACAAATTCCATTTTTACAACAACCAGGCAATCATTAAGAACCCGCATTCGGAGCCGAAGGTCCACAAAACAAAGGGGTATGCCATCCATTGTCATTACAGTTTAAATAATATGTTACTTTTACTATGTAAATGAATGCCCACAGGAAAGGCAAAATGGTACAAAATTTCTCTACTACATATTACACAATTGTTGGCATATTTCCAGAAGGCAACGAGATGACACCAGACGAGATGGCAACTCCACCTCGAACGCTGTGAGACAAGCTGACACGAGAAAATCTACCAGAAGAAGCCGTTTGCCGTTTTGTTAACAGTGCGAACTAATCACTTTCCCACATGAGCAAATTATCACTATCTCACGTGTGCTTCATCTTCGTCCACATGTGTGCTGTTGCATCAACATCAACAACAGCAACTCCATGACAGATTCAACTCCACCTTCAACATTTTTGTGGATGCTGCCGTTGCATATAATTCCTATACTAAATACTCACGACTCGAAAAATTTGCATAACATTAACACATTTTTGCTTCACCCGAATACTGCCAATAGCACTTTACGGAAGAAGTTGCACCTTTACAAATTATAATTATATGAACAGAACACAATAAACTACATTTTCTAGAGGATAAGAGGATAAGCACTTTTTATGTTCCCGTACAGGCCGCTCTTGCCAAACATTGTTGTGCTCATCAATCAAACTCATATGCAATTATTTCGAATTCACTAATTTAAGAAATTGTGCAAAGTGCTCAAAGCGAGGTAAAACTCTTTCATTCCTGTGTTTTCGTAAACGTAATACGTAACAGTGATGAAATCCAAAACAAACACGTCAACGATTTTCTAGTCATCATATAAATTCCGAGAATATGACAAATGAGCTTTCCGGACACTAATTATTTCCAATCTCCTCCGTCTTTAGGCAAATTATACCACAGCAATAGAGCAAGCGAGACTAGAGCATTCCAAGTCTCATTTTCGAATCACGTGGCACCAAAAATGACAGTGAGAGATGAGCAGTGTCAAAATTTCTGACTTCCATATTCCAAAGTACGTGCATAAGTCTATCAAAATGCATCATAACATACGAACACCAAGGTTCCAGATTAAATTTCAGTTTCCTCACGGCACGTGTGTTTTGTTCAAATAAAAAATCAAATAAAAAGTCCCAAAGCTTCCAAACAGAATTCAATTTTTTCCAAAATTCAGAAAAGATATGCCATGCGCCATATTAAGACTTTTTGTGAAACGTGGGAAAGCGTGCTCCTCACGCGTTCTTCATCCACATCGTTCTTCCTGCGTGCAACGAATGCAGTAGCAATGAAACGAACGGAAAGCGAATCTCCCCCACCCACACATACATTTTAGATTGAATTATGTTAAACCATGTAAAAGAAACCCTTTCACGTACGATGTAGCATGTAGAAGCAACACAATACAAATTGATTTGCTTTGTTGCATTGCACGAGCATAGGAAAAAATCAGATTCTATTTATCACTACACGTTTAGCAAGAAAAAAGCTACAAAAATACTAATTTCATAGGTAACCATTACAAGTTGAACGAACAAAACTATATACAAGGAGTTGCGCACATTTTTTAAGCACAAATTTGTCACGGTCCAATTAAATTTCAAATGAAGCAGTGACAGCCTGTCAAAGTACAGAACAACCAGTCCGAGTTTTAACAACTTATAGCCGGTCACGTCCTGTCCACCTGTGACACTTGACATTGTCTGACACATTCCAGTGAGTGATACAAATGATCAAAAGCCTTTTGGTGCGTGGGTGAGAGATTTGGACACTTCCACATTCCAAAACAAAATTTATTGTGTTCAAAATCTCAAACTAGATGATTACATATGTAAAGATTTAGAGGATACGCATCCGTATGCATTGTCAATGAGCAAAAGTCACACCCAGCAAACTGATGTCACTACTGATTTCACTTTGATGACCCAAACAACAACAAGCATTCAAGAAGACACATGGTGGAAACGAAATTGTGCAGCATGAGAAACCTTAGTGTACTATTAAATACAATACTCTATATAGCCGATATAAACTTTGTATACGTACTCAAAACCATGGAAAAGGTTTTAAAAATCACAACCAACTGCCATTTTGAAAAAAATTAGGATTTATAGTGCTTGGTTGCCTCTTTAAGTTTGTAGTCACCTTGTTTTTTAACGGAAAGTTTTTAGTAAAAAAACACCAAGACGGAGGTAGTTGAGTAGTATTCGAAACATTCAAGAGACGATTGGAAACCTAACAAGATAGCATGGTAGAAAAGTCATTCATCTGTCGTGTCGGAGTCAATGCGACTTGCTTTTTCTTCTTCCACGTTTACTCCTTCTGAGTGATTAAAGTGAAACAAAAAGTCTTGCCTCACACACAATCCAATGTTATATACAACATCTTTGAATTTGTTATTTTTAGAGAGTGATAATGCGGAAAACTTACGCTTACGTGCTTACGTTTCCCTGGCTTTTTGTATTCTTTTATAATACTTTGTGTGTCGTGTGTGAAGTATAACATTGGGAATTTTGCTTGTACTCACTCGTTGCATCTTTGAATCGTACGACAGTATCGCAGTTGGTATTTAAGGCTTTTTAGGCTTTACTCGACATTTTGGCATTTTTGAAAATAAAATTGAGAAAGTCAGCATTATATTACTTTTAAGTGTTTTAAAAAACCTAAACTTAGAATCGTTCACATACACTGCAAAGGCTGTTTCATTTTTTGTATCCGGTTCCCAACAAATCATTTTCAAAAAATGTGCAGTTTTTTGCATGCGTATTCGGAAAATGAATTTTTCAGCTTTTAATCATGAAGAAGCCAATATAACTACGTCGTCGTAAGAAAAAACAGAGGTAAAGAAGCAATAAATCATATGGATTTTTGGTCACATGTGTGTTTGCTCAACACTCATGCATTCTTCTCGGCAATTCCTTTCATAAAGTCGAGAGAATGAAGCAGCTACACAGTAAAAGCGTACAAAAAACTGTAGTAGCGAACTGTGGAAATGAATGAGTTAAAACGCGGGTAGTCGTCGCCAGTCGGAAGAACCAGCTTTTCGCCCTTTTCCTCGCTTCATCTTCGTCATTTCCTTTTCGTTGCAACCACATTCCAAACCAATTACTGGCCCCTTTGAATTTTCTCATATACACTGAAAACCAAACGCTTCATTTCGTCTGTCATCTTTTATCCAAACAACTCTCGGCCATAGAAAAAACGTTCATCTTTTGGATTCATTTGCAAAGGGAATGAGAAAAATAACAAAATCCTGTTCCGTTTAGGATCACCGTCAAATGCCAATACAAACTTCCCGAAAGCAGAAGATGTTATTTAGTATTTTTTCATTTTTGCATCCTTTCATTAAGACGAAGATATTAAAAAATTCTGGTTCCGACGGCTCGGAAATCCGATTCTGACAAAATTCTCGCTCCATTGAGACAAACTAGAAGGATAATAAACACTACCAAATGACATTTTTCATTTAATACCAATAACTGCTCTTCTAATCACACGGAGCACCGGTCCGCGAGGAGAAAATGCAAAAAGTCTGGGAGCTCAAGTGGTTTGATTTGGTTCTCTCTCTAAAATGAAGACATCTGCTCAAGTTAATAAACGGGAGATGAGCGAAGAAATCTTGAAGAATGGAAAAAGTGTGCAATGCAAGCATTTGCTGTCTAAAGAGTTCAAAAGTTACGACTTGACTTAGGAAGAGTTTACATTCTTCGTTCATTTCATCTTCTTTTTGCTTTTCTTCCAACTTTCCAATTTTGCCATCATCCCTCATACATAAATAGACTGAAAAGAGAAGAGAAGACTCGTCGTGGTCACGCTCCGCCTGGTGCAATGACATGTTTGAATGCACGAGGACACAACGCTTCTTTTCATTCTCGTAAGGAAAATGCAATTTTCTAACGGGCAAATGTACATTTCACCGTGTGGCAGTGTCGTACACAAGTATACACAACAACCGTGACAAACTGACATATGTGCAATGTATATGTGACGTACAGGCATAGTACACACACTGGAGCTTTCTTTACACAAATTGTCCGTTCACTTCATATTTCCCAGTCCAAAAAATGAAAATAACATATGCTCATACGAAGTGGTATTAAACTTTTTTGTCATGTAGTTACCCTTTTAGGGTTCCTTTTATATTTTCCTTATAAGAAACATTACATAAAGCCCGTTAGATAGAAGAATACACACTTTGGCAAAAGGTCAATCAGGTGAAAAGTATAGAATCAAACTGGACTTTTATGAATACCAAATCTTTGACTTTTCATGTAATGTAATCTGTGAACCTTTTTGTTGTCTGCTCAAACTTTTAAGTCGACCCTGCCTTCGCCAAGGGGCAAACCAACGCACAGTCTTGGCTTCGTACGTGATTCAGTCGCCTACTCAATTTGTCCATGATACTTTGTTATTCCAGTCTACCAGAAAAGTAAGTCTGGGCAGTCTCCTCCCGCACTAAAACATAAAAATCTCACACTGACCAAAAACACGATCGGGAGGTTCCGACCAAAAACAAATCTGACGATAAATCATCATCGCTCAAGCCATAAAAATAAACGGAAACTAAAAAAAAGTCCTCCATTCATTTCTTTGCTCTCAAAGATAAACTAAAAGAGCAATACGCACGTCGCATTATTTCTCAATAATGACAAGTCCCTCAACGAACCTTTGGCACCCAAAAGGAATAAAGTGAATGTCACCGAGCTGAGCATGCATGTTATAGATATTTCTTAAAAACGGTAAAATTAACAAGGCATCTGAGAGTCAAGTTATCGTAACAAGATTCCTGATTCTTTTTCAGAAACTTCCCATGTTGACGTTCAGCAAACATAAAATCATTTTTAAGGACCATAAGGGTTACAAAAGTAGACAAAAACGTGTTCACGGCTTCATAAACAGGAAAAGGGTCCAAATCAACGCATTTTATGACCATTCCATTTTTTCAAGGAAGGAAGAGGAAAATACGGAGAAAAAAATAAATTCTTACAGCCCGGAGACGGGAGTTGCTTCCGTGTGCACCGGTACGGTTGGTACGTCCCAGGCTCACATTTCCCATACATTGTACGATCCATTATACCTTCGTTTCCTTCGTTTAATGAAGGACGTAAATATACGCAATAAACAAATAAATGCAATGTTTCTTAATCACACTTTGTGCTGATACATATGAAACTGTAAAACTCCTTTGAAGATTTCGTTCAAGAGTGCTCAGTGCTCTCCAAGTCTCCAACACAAAATAATGATAATCCACACAAAAAAAGGAATTAAAGCTTCAAATTGAAATTGCGTTTCGTCCATTTATAATAGTAAATAGCAGATAGATGCGGATGATAAGAAACACTTAAACTGCATCTTCTTCACATGGCTGTCAACAATCGTAATATGAATGCACAAGATCGTAATGTGCGGCAAACACGCACACACGTCTACTTTCCTAACTCACTATCAGTCAGGAAGCAAAAGTGCTAAAGAACTTTCATCCACGAATCACCTCAATTTAATCTAAAAACTCCAAAAAAGCACACTAGGTTTCGGATTGGCAATACCGTTTTCGGTTGCAAAAATTGTATTTTGTTCCGGAGACACAACATGCACAAATTACTAATGTTGACTTTTGCCTACGGAGCAGCGGAATGTGGCGGTGGTGGCCTTTCCACTCTCTCCAAACAAGTGCAACACAGGGAAAAGAGTAACTTGAACACGAAAGATACACACAGACAGAAGAGATGATACTAAAAGAGCGAAAGAGACACGGTCTTCGCAAGTAGTTTTACAACGATGCATCCCCGTACACAAAACTCAACTTTGTGGTGTGCATGAGCAATAACATACGCAAAACCCGGAGGATTTCACCGCTGTGTGCCTGTCTGATTTGGCATAGCACACAGTCACAAAAGGCCAGATTCAAAAATGTTAGTGTTTTGAATTAACCAAATCTTGAACATATATATAAACACCTCATTTCATCTATTCAGTTTTCATTCCAATATCCTCGTAAAAATTAATTAGCAGTTTCATCTTCCTCAAAACGTTCAATAAATTCAAGAATTGTTATTATTGATCCTAATTGACTGAAGATTTGCTACACGATCTGAAAAATAAACATCTATAACTCCTCCAATCTCGAAAGGATATCCTACTTTTATCAGACACGGCAGACACATAGCCGGCCGATGATGAGAATGAGATTACAGGATGCTAAATGTGAACAGACGAAACATGAAATGTCCTCCCACTCACTAATTTGAAAAAGTAATGGACCTTCTTGTCTCATGACTTTGTAAGTTGGCATTTGATTCATCATCCAATACAAAAATGAGCGACAAACGGACGTGATGACACCTAGACATGAACCGAAAGCTCTTTCGAAACAAGATCAAACATAAAGACGACAGACAGACAAGTCCACTAACCTCAATATGTTAGTAATATTAAACTATAAACGTTCACAACTCTGAATTTAAACAAGTCTCTGAAGGATTCATATCAAAAATCATCCTTTTTCACGTGTGTGGGGTTCACTGCGGAAAAAAGGTTCAGAAGCTAGTCTCACTCACCCAGTCCACTCAATAGTCCTTGTTTTGCCTTGTCTCTCCTTCATGTAATTCGTATTAATCTGATATCTGCCTACGCCGAAATTGCAAATGACTCAATTATCCGTCTTAAACGATGCTTGGTGGTCAAATCAAAATGCTAGCATGTATGAATATTCTTATAACAGACAGATTGTATATCTTTTACATTACAGCTTCTTGTTTCATGCAGGGTGTGACGGCAAAGTAAATCTTGTTGGAAAGAAAGAGAATGGGGAAAGAACACACAAACGACATGAAAGTTTTGCCATTGCCATCAAGTTCAAGTTGCCCAAACGGTTTTATTAATAGACAAGAGCTTCAGCCAAAGAGGTTTACTGCTTTCCATGTGTTAACATTAACATCCGCAAAAGTGCCATGTGCTGTGGCTGTGTGGTGTGTGCGACAGGGAAAAACAATATGTGGGCACACTGTACTGTACAAACGGGCACCAGCACACGGCATTACAAACAACAAAAACCCGGGTAACTTCCTCACATATTCAAGACACATGTGACACAAAAGCTCTAATCATGTCAACAAACCATCAGCTGTTTATATCAAGTTGTTGTTTATACTCTTTCAATTGATTGCCAAAATCCAATAAATAGCATAAAACCAGTCTCATGCAACATTTCCGTTTCCCTGTACAAGTACAAAAGCACAATACTGTAGGTACCGCAATACTGCACAATTATAATATGATTTAATACAAATTAAAATAATGGGCAATTAGAAGCAAACTAGGCCACCTTTGCCTAAATCTCTATGGGCTGTCTAAACACATCCGATCTTGTATACAATCAATTTTTGAGGTCAATCTGGGTTCAACTTCAACATCCACCTACACACGCATATAGTATACAGTATACACAATAAAAAAAAGCACTACAGATTCGCATTCGCTTTCAGAGATCACACAAGTTGTGCACTCAAAATCTATGTCACTCGCTTCAATCTTGTCCCAGTTTCTAAATGTTCAAACGCTTATCCTTCCTATCCATCTTTTATCTATGAAATGAACACATTCATCGTCTTGTCAATCATTTACACATTATACACTCTACACTCATTCTATTTCAATCCTTTAGCATGTCATTAAAACTGGAGTAATCTAACTCACAAGCCTATTATGGTTTGATTACAAGGAAGTTGCCATTCCACTAACGGCGATTGTGCAACCGGAACTTCGTCATCAGGAAAAAAAATGATGAGTGTGGGATGCGTAATCTCAACATGTTTGATTTTCAACGTGTCAAGGTCACACTGAACATGTTAATAGCATGACAAATGCCAAGTGGCCCTATACATTTAGAATATGAATATGATTCCTTCAAAACGACAATTTCCAACTAGTTTCTAATATGCGTATTTGCTAATGATCATGACGCAACAATGAATTTCTCAAAATTGTGGTGTATGAAAACAAATTAAATGTAAACTTACTAAGGTCATCCATGTGGAACGGCTGGTTTCCTTAAAATGTATCACAGATAAATGTTACTTAAAATAGTCGTTTTTTAAAAAATATTTCTAAAGTTCTTGGGTAGCAGGCGAAAGTAAGGTCACTGGTTTACGACGGACTGGGCAAGGTCAAAGGGAAACGATGTGTCACACATTAAAAATGTCAAATAAACGTTTCATGTCAGTACAATAACAACGAAACTCGCACATTTCGGTTTACTCTTTGATGTTATAATTTTTTAATGTCAAAGATAAAAGTTAAAACGTTGTGTTTGGATGTACGTCTAATAAAATGTACTACAAGTAATAATGAAATTAAATTAAAATATTATGAACTATTGATGTCGTTTCAATAAAAATAATAAAAGTGACAGCAGGTTGCGTTTTTCCTGTCTGTCTGGCCAGGAGAACCAAGAGATTTGGAAAGTTGGAACTTCTGGCAGACTTTCCCTGCTACGCTTTCTGTAGCAAACGTCATATCTCACACACGTCAATGCGGTTATGCGGTACAGGGAAATGTAAAAAATTGCGTTTAGATTTTCAGAGAATGTAAAAACCAAGTTGAATGTTTTCTTTTATTCTTTCCATTTCTGATAACAATACAAAAATTATGTATCCTCAATTTACCATAACGATAAGGCAACTACAACTACTCGATTTACCAAGCTGAAAAGTTTTTAAATTCGTAACTATTTGATGCTTTCTTGGCCTGTTTACTTGATCCAGCAGCCGCGGGGAATTCTGAGGCACTGTTGAAAAAGAAAATGAAATTTGATACGTTAAAGTAATGCGAAGTTGATTTTCAAGGCTGAACGTTTAGAACTGACATCAAGTGCACTGTACTCACGGTCTTTTCGGATTAATGTATTTTCCAACTCCTTCTCGAAACACTTTCAGTTCTTTCGGAGGTTCAGGTTTCTTTTTAGCGGAAAGGGCCATTCGTTCCGCTTCCAGTCGCTCTCGTTCTGCTTGTCTTTCTTTTGCAATTTCTTCGTCAACTTCTTCAAAGGGGTCTTGAAATACTTGTGCACTTAAGAAAGTGATATCTTCAATTGGACGATCTTTGTTGTCCACTTCAATGGCTTCCAAAGCAGTTAGAGTGTCCATTCCTCCAACAACTTTTCCAAATATCGTGTGTTTCCCGTCCAAATGCATGCAAGAGCGGAATGTAATAAAAAACTGAGAATTGTTTGTATCCTTGCCAGAATTAGCCATCGATAGAATTCCTCTTCCGGTATGACTCAAGTTGAAATTTTTGTTGATCTCATCTGCAAATGACGTCTCCCATGCACTCTTGCCACCATTTCCTGTCCCAGTGGGATCTCCTCCTTGAATCTATCATAAATGTTACCATCATTAACGATACTTACTCTATAGTATATGTATTATTATAATATAATCGAATGAATAGCAAAATAGCATACAATGCTCGTTGTTGCTCACCATGAAATGTCGAATAAGACGATGGAACTTTGTAGAATTGTAATATCCCCTTTTACAAAGTATTAGAAAATTCTCGCAAGTTTTCGGAGTCATGTTACAATGTAGTTCAAGATTGATAATTCCAAAGTTGGTGTGAAGAGCTACATAACCTTTCCTCTTCTTCTTCCGAATCCGTTCGTATCGAATGGAATCTTCTTCGGTGACAGCAGCTTCGTGAACAGTCGCTACTGGCATTGAGGTCGAAGTGAAACTGGCTGCTACCATTCCAGTAGAATAATGTGCCTGAAATGTCCAAAAAAACACATTCTAAAACTATTTCTTAGAAGTTAGAAAACAGTTAGGAAGGAAACCATGATTTTATGAATTATTCAATAATTAATTTGATTATCAATTCATACAGCATTCACGACATCTGCTTTCTTAGTCACTTCTTCCTCTTTCGCAGTTGGTTTATAAGTTCGATTTAATTCTTCCAAAGCATCCTTGGTTGTAGATGAAGTTGCTTTTAACCTAGCATTCGGGTCTGTTTGTGCTCGAACGGCTTCTTCGTCCTGTATTTTTAAATTTTTTTTCAAGTGATGAAATTCCTCAAGATTAAATTTCTTCAAGTTGTTTGGATCTTGAATTGTAATCACATCGTTTCGAGTAAACGTCTCATCCGTCAGTAATTCTTTCCAGTGTTTGGCTTTGATATTTAGTTCTTCAACGGCCTGTGTAGTCGAAACCATAAATGTAATCAAACTTTTAGAAAGCAAAACAAAAAGTTCAAAACAGTGCAATAAAGCAGTTACAAGCAACTTTCATCAACTTACATCAAAACAAAACACATTTCCCGTAGTTTTAACAGCAACAATGTGCGTGTTTTTCGTGAATACTTTGTACAAAACAGGACAATGGTATTCCCCATCAGCATTCTTGTGAAAAGTCAATTTGATGAGATCTTTTGCATCCATCTTATTCCCCGTTATCGGATTGACCTTGAACTTCTTGAGAAATGGAAGTAAGGCCAACAGGTCAAACACATTCCCATTCGTGTCACAATACGGGTTTTCAAACGGTTGAAGTGACAAGGAACAATGGTCAAACGGTAATCGACGAAACTCGGAATTTTTATTGGGTTCCATCCATTTGGGACGTTTCCCACCATAAAGGGTTGACCATTCCGTCGCCGTTAAATATCTAAAAATAAATTGTGTTTGTTAGTGTCTTAAAAACTGTAATTCCAGTCCAAACGAACATTACCAAAACTCATTGAATTTAAAAATACACTTACAACTTGTCTTGTTGATGCTGTTTCTTCCCCATTTTGAATTAAGTAATCAATCAAATGACTGTGAAATCAATTTAATGGATTCAACGGGGTCCAAATCAAGGTTGGAAGACTATATTCAAAAACTATTTACGACTTTTAAAATTTTGATTCCAGTCACAACAGCGCAATTTCGTGAAACGATACCAATATCATAAGACGACGAGGGTTTGAATTAAACCTCATTTTTCTCGGATTGCTTATTGCATTGCAATGGATTTCCTAAAGCTTGCATTTTTACGTTTTACAGTTTACTGAGTTTACTGGCTTTTTACTCTCTCTGCCCTCGCCTCCAGAAACATGAAATTAAATGATAATCATTAACCATGACTATACTTTATTGAAATTCATTTATTAATTTGCATTCAGTGAATTCGGTGAATTTTTTACAAGCAAATGGGAATACCATAGTTTCAAAGTTTTCTTGAAATAATTAAAAGATTATATAAACCAATTAAAATGGAAAGCTTAAGTGCACGAATAATACATATAATGCAGTCGTTTATCGTTTCTGCAAAATTTTGTACATATACAGTGCAAATGACAGTTAATCCTCGAAAATGTCGCAAGATTCTTTCAATCATGAATGGTTTAGATTACAGGATTTATCGTAAGTTTAGGTTCACATAGAATTAAGAATCATCAAAACACAATGAAAACCGAAAATATAACACTTTAGATAAAACAAATTAAAAGCCGAAAGATTCAAATCAAGTTTAAGTCGGTTTGGAATATAGTCTATAACTAATAAATTAATAAAGACATACTCCGAATTTGAATTTAATCCAAGGGAAATGAAATTGTACATAAAATTTAAAGTGAATTCGCAATTTAGAAAGATAAATAAGCACATTAGGTAGTAATCGGGATTGGACTGTCTTTAGTTCTTACATTTTGGTTCCTTTTAGGGAACTAGTCAACAAATAGTCAACTTCATTAGGACTTCCGTTATGGCCTGGATGGATTGGATTGTAAGTTCGGATGCTCATGTCAATTGGTCCAACAGCCTGGGTATTGTCATTTGGAGTTGCTTGAATTGTTTGAGCCTTGGGTTTTCTTCGGTTTGCCCTCTTGTTGTTCCCGGTGATGTTGTTGGTTGTCGTTGTCGGTTTTGGAGGAATCTTGGCCTTGCAAGCAGCGTTGAACATAGATTTGAACAATGCTGTAGGTGTTACTGGAATGTCTTCGTACAAAGAGGTAGGATTGAAAACGTAGTGTCGTGTGTGCGATCCAATTTGCATGTCCGGTGTGAAATAATGTGTGGAGCAAGGTGGACAGTAGCGGTTCAACAGCGGACGTTGAAATTCGGAGCCGGGTGGGCCACACTTATTATGAGAAGTGCAATCCAAGCATGTGAAGTACTTGGAACATCGGATGCATCGGAAATGTTCTTGGTGATGATGATTACCTTCCTGGCCATTGGTCAATGTGTACCGAAGAAGGGTTCCAGTGTCAAATTCTGTCGGACCTCCCTGGCAGAGCCAGCCCCCAAAATTCCCGCAATCGAAATTGCAAGTTGTACATTTTTGAAGCTGGAGCCCGGAATTCTTGACGTGACGTCGTAGTTCGGAGTGAGAACGAAACGCACTTTTGCAGATGACACACTTGTAATTCCTTTCGAAGTTGTGAATTGTCAACAAGTGCTCTTTAAGAGTTCCCTTGGCGGAGAAGACTTTGCTGCATGTTGGACAACAGAATGGCTTTTCCTTCGTGTGTACTCGAAGATGATCTTCCAGTTTGCTATTAAATCGGAGTACCTTCTTACAGAATGGGCATGGGAAATAATTCTTTGGTTGCCCTTGTCCAATCGGCTCGTTCGTCGATGGTCCTGATGTTTCCATTGATTCCACAGTTGTTCTTATCGGCGGAACAGCTTCTGATTCGTTCCTATCAGCCCAATAATCAAATAGTTATAATAATATACATCCTTTAACAATAACTGATCATTCCAAAATCTCTGTTCAAAAATATATTAAAAATCATGTATACTCACGTAGTTATATCAACCAATCACCGCAATATTGGTTACAACGTCAAGTTTTACTTCCCGGAACGAATGTGCCAATCGGACAATCAACTCCAAAAGTGCGGAAAATGTTCGTCATTCATGCAAGTTCTTCGCCTTACTTTTCACTCTGAAACACAATTCAAAATCGGAAACCATACGCCAAAATTCCATAAAGACAATTGAATGACTTCATTATTATGTGTACAACTGTAAATACAACTTTTACTATACTCTAATAATGCACATTATTAAGAAAGACATGCACAGGAAGGACAACACTATCAAGTATCAATTCACAACCACTTTGAATGAATATTCAATTAATTGAAAATAATGTATTTTTATTGAGACTTGTACACAACTTGACGCTATGCAAAGAAGTGACAAGGAACCAAAACTGATGGTGGTGGTCCAAAATGCTTAGGGTTTACAGGCTGACTTGACAAAAGTGCAATTGTCGTTTGCCTAACTAAAATAGGGAGAAAATGAAACTGATGATAAGATCACAATCCTGTTTACATGCGTTGTTTTTACTTTGAGACTTGGTGATCTCTGAGAATCGTGATTCATCAGGCGCCACATCTTCCAGAAAGAAAAAATAGTATTGCTGTTTATGTTAGCAGATTTTTGCTTTTGTCATCAAAAATGGGAATCTCGAGCACGCAGCATGAGCATCGTGTCAAAAAGGCTGTTAACAAATTTTCATGCGTGCACGAATTAGCAGTTCTGAGACTGAAACAAAAAGCAATGTCGCCAATAATGAATAGTCCAAGGATCATTCTTAATCTATAGTACTGAAATAAGTCTCATCAATCAGATACCAGAGGAAAAATTTGAGGCACTTGCCATCACGATTATTTTCACATTCTTAATGTTTTGCTTGGCTTTGCATATTCCGACACTCATGCTGTTGCGATCTGAAAATGTATCTTATTATTATTACATTACAAGCGTAATTCAAAGAGTGATTTGGTTTGTTGTATTCATTACCAGGGGAAAATGAGACTCGAAGTTATGTAATGGTATCAATTTTTGCATGTTACTTGGCTTTCACGCTTTGGTTTGCTAACTTTGTCGTACATCAATTACACTTAATCCAAAACGGGTTATTCATGTTACAGTTGTCATTAATTATTAAATGTTTCAAAAACTGCAGCAAACAGAATGAGAAAATGTAGAGACTTCTTCAAACGGAATAATACATTGCATTCGTGAAATTGCTTTAAGGTATGTAATATAGGTATATTTATGCAATCGTATTGTCGTGTCGTGTCCAAATAAAGTCAAATTCAATTCACGGACGTTAGGAAAAAGTTGACCAAATGTACACGGACTGACGGTGAAAGCTCCATCAATGTCTTGGTTCAAGATTTCAAGATTCTGATAAGGAAGCCATTCTCCGCCTGTACGCCACATTTCTTGGTTCAACTGACTGAGTGAAACCACCGCCGTCTTCGTCATTGTCATTACATTTCCGTAGTTGATATGTTCGCAGAGAAGGCACGTTTTGAAAGAAATCCGGCCTAATGACAATGTTCTGACTGATGGAAGCCTAGCCTGTGTTACTGCTGATAAAGTTGATATATGTAGAATAAGGTCTTCGTCTTCGTATATTGTCATTACACATTGTCTTCGTATATAATGGTCACTTTGGCAATTTCCAGACGAAAGTACTGCAAAGTAGATTTTGGAACCCCACTAAAGAACTGTGCATTGAGGTCGCTTGCCTTTGCTGTAGTCGATGACATTTCAAACCAAAGTTTTGAAGTTGGGAACCCCTAGCTATGATTTCCAGCATTCAATGGAGAGTTCATCAGTATAAAAAATAACGTCAACTAATGTCAACAATGGCTGTCTTGAAAGGGATGAACTAATTGTGTGACACTCCGGTGTGCTTCTTAATTCGGTTTTCACAGAGTTGAGCGATAATAACTTCGGCATCCCTGTCCAGATTTCGGCTTGCTGGTGATAAAATCTCCGCCTCCCTGACCAATAAGGCAATGCACCTACTTCCAAATTACGGACGGGCTTGAATATATTTGGCACAAGGACCATTTTGTACGGTCATCCAAGTGCTTAATTGTCAACGTTTTAATTTACTCCAGCAATCTAGAGAGGCTAGCATTATTAATTAATCAATAAGGTCAATAACTAGAACACATGAATCGAGTCTTTATAAACTCATCCTACACAATTCGTAGTAACTTTGAGGTGACAACATCATCCATGTTCTCAATTCTCCAACATTGTCGACGCATGTTTGCGGCCGTCCATCACAATTCACAATCAGTCTTCGTCTTCCTTTGGCTAAACGTCTTTTCAGCAAGAGCCTCCCTCCCTCATCCTCATCCAGGCCAGGAGGAGAGCGAGAAAGGATTTCGTTTTTTTAGTTACGAAACGTTGTGCAAGGACGCTGTACTCTGTACTACGTTCCGTAGCTTCCCATGTCCCGTCCAGCTCAACAGAGCTTTTTTGCTTTTTGAGCCACTCAAAATCCGAGAGCGAGAAAGGATTTCGTTTTTTAGTTACGAAACGGTTTGCAAGGACGCTGTACTACATTCCGCAGCTTCCCATGTCCCATCCAGCTCAACATTGAGTTGAGCATTGAGCACGAGCAGCTCAAAATTTTAAGAATAGAGGGCCAAGGATTTCGTTACGAAACTTTAGCAAGGACGTTGTACTGCGCTCCGGAGCTTCCATGTCCCATTCAGCTCAATATGAGACATGAGCCGGGGATGAGCCGAGCCCGAGCCACTCAAATTCGAATGATCAAGTCGCATCAAAATGCATACAAATAATGTCCGGGTTCCTGTCAACTGTCAAGATATTTGCATGCGTCATTTCCTCACGTCTCAAGTGCAGAGTGACTGACTGTCCTGTCCATTCGGTTGGGTTAGTGCATAGTGCGATCCTCAACCTATACTCGAGATCGTCGAGATGACTCTCAAAGTGACCGACAGATAATCAATGATCCATAATAGTTCCGTTACAATAGTATAGAATAGATGATTCCTACCAGAGCTGGCAAAATACGTACAAGTTTACACAATACAATTACATTTATTAAAAATGCAAAATACAAAATACGTATTTAAAATACATGAAAGCTTCAAAGACAAATACAAGATACAGACTAAGTTGAGAAACTCTAATTCTAAATCGAATACGCTGTCCTTCAACGATTCACCGTTGCCGCCGTCCAAGGGAAGAGTAGGGTCTTGGCCCTTGACACAACTAGTAAAGCATTATCCTACTAGATGACAACCCGCAGTTCTCCTCATGTGGGTCCATGTGAAAGCACTACTTCGTTAAAACTTTTGTACTGATCAGGTGTAAATTCATGAGGCTCTCCAGCTTCACAAAGGACATGATATCATGTCCTGCATCTACACCAACAATTACACCAGTATTATTATTGTGTCATTATGGTTACTATTATTTCCATTTTTTGTGTGTCATTATGTTACATTGTTTATACATTGTTTATAGTATAAAGGAAATGTAGCTACGGCTGACGACCCGAGTTGGACAAGAATCGGAGAATCGGATTTTAAACGAATGAGTGTACATAACATTTATGGTAGCTTATCGCACTGCACTGCAAGCGGAAGTACTTGAGACTTGAGTTGAGCAATTCAGTTCCTCTTTCCTGAGCCCGAAGAGAATCTAAAATTCCAAGAGGCATCTTGCATTCCCGATCATGGAGAGTGACGTCGAGTTATACGAGCAGTGCACAGTAACTTGGGAATTCCTCAACAGAATGTGGCTTGATGTTCAGAAAACCATTTTGTACAGTTGTTCATGCGTTTAATTTTGAGAGAGTCGAGACTGACTAACCTGCGTCGAGAAATAACTGTCTTTTGAGCCCAAATTTTCAGTTGTATACAATAATAGTCGAAAATCGAATGTTTATTCATAAAAATCTTGTAAGACTTGCATAGTAAATTGTAATAGTTGGCTTTTGCTATTTTTAAACTGCTTATAAACTTGTACTTTAGGCCAAAGTCTTGTCATATTTGGTTCACAAGTACCAATTTCCCATGAGCATTACAATCTTTTACAACAAGTATGAAATTCATGAAGAGTACAATTTCAAAACTCAGAATCACTCGTGAAATTTGTTTGCACATACATATAAATATAGATCCATTAGTAGTAAGTAATCTAATTAACAACTAACGCGTTTTACGTATATCCATTTTACGTATTGTAGAATGCGGAAAAATTCTGCACTACAATGGAATGACGGCATCACAATCATATTGTAGTATATTAATTTATGGTTAAAAATGACAATTAATTAAATAAGGATTCAAAAACTCGTGCACTAAGTAGAATATAACATTGGCAAAAACGTGGTGAAGAAAAACAAAGAATTTTCCATGGTAGATTCCTAGCAGAATAATGATGATTTGAGGTATTCCAGAATTTGGATTGGTCCATTGATTGCATATGTTCAATTATCCACAACAATAAATTGTTGTTTCCAAAATGCCACTTGTATCATGTCACTGCGTCGAACTCAACGTTGAGGTAGGGACTCGTGTCAACAAATTCCGAGGTGACCTCAATGACTAACGGATACGCAGTGGTCGCACCTCCATTACCTACCCGAGAAACACAATAATGTCGTAAAACCAGTACTGTTAAAATATTAATTTATAAGTTTACGTTTGGATTCTTTTACATTCAGCAAGACTTCGCTCCGAAATTGTGAAATCTTGTGACATCACATGTAACTTCTCAAAACGGTCTTTAATAGACTGTAAAGTTGGTTGCACCACTCCGAGCAGTGGACGAGCAGATGCGTCTCCGCTCCAGCACTTCTCCATAAGTCGCCAGCATTCTTCGTCAAAGTAGGAAAGTCTTTCAGGTCGGGAACCTTCAAAACAAACAGTACAAATATTAGTAAGGCTAGTACAGAGTTGATTTAATTCAACCCTGACTCAGAACAAGTTAAATAACTTACCCTTTCGAACGCTATTCCACAAATGCTCTTTGTTCTGGCACTTGTCAAAGGTTTGAGGCAACTTGACTTTTCCAGCACACAAGTACCAGAATAGAATCCCGAAAGCGTACACATCCACACTGTTGTCGTACTGACCAGAGAATAGTTCGGGAGCCATATGAATAGGAGTGCCGACAATACTTCCAGACATCATTGCTTCTGGTTTGCAGAAACCCAGATCGGTCAACTTTGCTCTGTTGCAAGAATCCAACTACGAATAGAATAAACATTACAAATTACACAATTATGGTAAACTAAACAGTTATAAAAATGCTATATTATTTTAAAAGGCGCTAACCAGAATGTTCTTCAGTTTTATATCCCTGTGAACGAGTCCTTGAGAATGTAGATAACGAATTCCGGAAACGACATCCAGAGCGACTTGAAGCCTGTCAAGCCATGAGAGTCCAAGTTTGAGAGCACAATACAAATCTCTGCTGAGACGGTCCATCACGATGAGAACGGCAGGAATGCTTCCTCCAGCATAACTATAGTCGATTACTGATCCACGAACCCGAACTATTCTATCATTTTCTGGAATGCTCCTGAAACATAATGATTACAATTCTAATTAAAATTCACTCATCAAACTAAAAAAAATACAGGTAACGTGACTTCACCTCATATAATAAAATTCCATTGCTAAATCATTCCAATGCTTATCATCCATTGGAACCACAGACTTAATTGCGCATGGAGCAAATCCAGCCCATGACTCGCATGCATACACAACGCCGTATTGACCCCTTCCTATTTCCTTGCCACATTGCGGCATTTCTGCACCAAAAGTATGCGTGATTAAAGATTGGCATTGTTAACGAAAATGAAACAAAGAAGACACCAGTAAAAACCTAATGTACCGTATAATAAACAGTCGGTGATGGAACTCGTTTCCAATGCAAGACGAGCAAGTCGAGGTGCATATACTTTTCTGAGCCGGTAACCTTGTTCTTCAGTTTTCTCCAGTCTTTCAATGTGGTGACTTTCTAAGTGCCTCAAAGCAGAAGCAAATGACTCATGTGACGTCTTAAGTCGTTCTCGAAGTTGGCAACAAACAGCTTTCGCCAGTCGGGATTGACAAAGGGAATCGAGCATGTCAGCTGCAACTGAACGTCTCCAACCTCCATCAACGGAAGGGACAGATGACCAGGGCAAAGCGTGGAGAAGTTGTTTCATTTTGTCATACAAGCCACGAAGAAGAGAGGATGAATGATGATTTGGTACTTCTACTTGATAAGCGGCAGTTAAAATCTGTGAATTATACGCGCAATCACTATTACTATAGCTACATATCGTTAAATAAACAAATCTCTGCGCACATTAAAAAGTTCAAATATTCCATTGGGATTACCTGCTTGAGAGCTGCTGAGGCCATGGACTCTCCTTCTTCAAAGTCATGTACATTCTTCTCCAAGCTGTCAATGCAACGCTCCAATGTTCCAATGAAAGTATTATGAAGACAATATACAGAGCTAATTAATTTCTGTGCAATTATGTTGTTAAGATCCAGCACAACCAATTCCCGAATCTCTTCAATGCATTGCGAAACTAGTTTTCCCGAAACAGGCCCTTCCCAGTTTTTAATGAAAGGATCCTTGAATTGATAACTCTCAGATTTTTGCAAAATGTCTTCTTTTCGTTCCGCAATTATTTGACCTATCAAAATGCACATTTCATCTTGTTTCTTCTCCGCTACTTTCATGAGACTTTCGTACAACTCGTTTTCTTTCATTCGGGCATAATCGAGACGCTTTGGTGTTATTTGCATTTCCCTTGCCATTTCAAATGCAGAAAGTATAAACATTTGTAAACAACTACTGTGTACCTGTAATACATGGAATGGTCATCTTCATTTTTATAGGTCTCTGGATTACTGTATTTTAAAGCAGTAAAGGAAATATCATTTTAAAAAAACGAAATAAAAACTCACTCTGTGCAAATGATTTGCAGCTGCAATAAGTTGAGACAGAAGATAACAACGAATGAATGTGCTAAGTCGAGGCAGCTGATCCAAACAGTTGATATAGTCACTAGTAACATTGAATGACTTGACCATATTCTCTGGGGTCAACCAACAGCCTGCCTTCTCCAGAGTGTACAACTGACCAGCGCTAGCAGAACTCGCAGTTGGATTTCCACTTGTTTCCCACAGTAAACCTTAAACATCAAATGAACTACTTTACTAATTTATCGAATCGAGAATGTCGGGAATTAGTAGAACATACTGCATTTATCTAGTTATTGTCATTTTTTGTTATCCTAATCTTACCAAGATTGACAAGTTGCGAAACAACCGGAGAATTAAAGTTGGGATGTCCAGACGAATTAGTGGAGCTTGTTCGTCGATCTTGTTCTGACTCAGTCGTGAAGCTAAGACCACCATGAGTCATCACTTCATTTCTATCAACTTCAGTCAAACCACTAGTCTCTTCTGAAAAAGGCATGTGGACAAAGAATATGGGTAAAGTTGGATTGAGTGATCTGAGCATTTGCAAATGATGAACATCCTCATTCGAAAGAGTGCTAGAGGAAATCCCATAAATTACTATTGGAGTTGTCGTTTCGAACAAGTTGCGAATTATGTGAGCGAAATTCTCCCTGTTCCCTGTTGGGGGAACAACAAGTTGAGCATTGTCTAAAAGGATTGAGTGGTTCAAATGCATTTCCACTACGGCGCAATCGTCAACTGAGCCCTATTAATATGAAACAAACCAGGTGTAATTGTTATTACTTACTACATGTGTTAAAACTAATGTACACAAAAACACTAAACCAACTGCTAATTGGTTAGTGACTTACTTTTGTCTCTTCATCGGGTACAGTTAAGTCTACCTGACGAATTGTAGTGTTAAAACTTTTCCAATGACCATCATGTAGGTTTTCCACTAGTTCATAGCTTGTTCCAAGAGTCAAAAGAACCTACACTCAATAATAATAATATAACAATAGCTTTCTTTAACAAAACTAATTCAATTAGCATATAAATAATTTTACTGGCGTAAAAATCCACATTACCTGGCTCTTTCTGCCGTATTTAAATCTAACCATTCGCCAAGTCAAAGATTCGGGTGTCTCCAGGACCGGAAGATGTGTCTGCCCAAAGAGCTCGTTCACCAAAATTGCCTTGACGCGACAATTCTGCCCAAGTACAACAACACACGGTGGACGGCCAAGACTGCATCGTTGACGATGAACTTCCTTCACTTTCCATTCGAGATTCTTGACCGAGTCCCGAGCAATGAGGGGATTGGAAGCAATCTCATCCAACGCTTTCAATGTTTCTAAGTAGAGCGATCTAAGCTGAAGACTTTTGAGTGTAAATCGTCGAAATTCGAAGTGAATAGTATTAGTATTCATTTGAGTAGGAGATGACGACGTTCCAGTCGCCATCATCGCAGTCGTGAATCCCATCGCAGATTTGGATTTGACAGTCTAATAAGTCAGGATCGGCCAGCAACTCTGCTTCGTCTCTTCAGGTACCAAACTCCATTAATGTTCATGCACAGAGATTGTGTGACACTGCGTTGACGTTGACACTTTTGCAGTTAGCAATAGCAGCAGCCGCAAGAGAAGGAGGAAGACAATCAAGACGAAATTCTGTCTCCTACAAATACAGCAACACAACATACAATGCATAAATCACACAACAGAACATAACACACCAGATTAGACGAACCTTACACAAAAAACACATACACATTGTGATTACGAATATTATTCTACATCCCTGCATATCTTTTCATACCCATACATATCGATAAAAATAATTCATAGCTTATCATGCATGAAAACGTATATCATTGATAAAACCAGTCGTCCTGAAATATATACTACACTATATGTACAATACAGGTCCCGATAGACTGTCACGTCCTGCATGTAACAGTGAACAGGAAAGTATTATTGGAACTATACAGTAGTAGAAACTAAAACACAATCTACCACACCAAATTCGGATTATACAATTCATGTCATGGGTCGATTACGAATGGTTTAAAACATTATTCCATACTGGATCCACATTCCTTTCCTTTTCCACGAAAACTGGATAAGTCTGCAGAAGGTGAGGTTTCGTCTTGTCTTGCCTTGGCTCAGTTCCATTGACCAATGACCTATGAGCAGTTTACAGGAGAACTGAAACTCCTTTTTTATCCTCCAGACTACAGACAGTATAGACAATCTTCTCCGAAAAGAAAGCCGTTCTCATTCATTCAATATAAATAAAATTTATTATTTATGAAGTCTGGAAAGTCTGGATTCAGTTTTTTTGGTAAATCAAAGAAGTGCGTCTAGGAAGAAGGAGGAAATGTATGTACATATATTATGCATCATCCTAAAATGAAATATAGTGCCAACTTCTCGTTTCAAGACTCCGATAAGTAACAAACAAGGTTGACACTCAACCAACGGCGCCCAGAAGACGACTATCCATTCTAAAAAAGTGGTGAGGTCAAGACTTTTCCTTGGACCTCGAAGAAACTAACTGCGTTGGCTCAAAACGTTACAACTAACAACAAATTATTTAAAGATCGACTCTGTTTATATCCTTACATAACTGAAAGATGAAAGCGATTACATCTTAATACGAAGATTATTTATAGGTCTATATATGCGAGAAACGTCTCCCCAGTTTCTTTAGTAAGATACCACTATGCAACATGAATATACTGACTTAATGAAAGAAAGTAATGCATGCAACATTAACTAATTTATAATTATACTAGCTAACAATGTCCACATGAAATGTAAATTAAAAAATCGTACCTTGGACAACAAAGTTGAACGCCGTCTTCCTTCTTCCTAGTAGTTGGACTGACTGAACAGAACAGTTCAACTGAACAAAGTTAATAAACTTGTGTAGAAGACAAATGTGCACCTATCATTTTGTTGTTTTGCCGATTGGAGAATCGGAACTCGACCCTTCCTTACTAACTGCAGCAGTTGCTTGCTTTGTTGCTGATGGTTCGTAGTCCTTGAGCAACTGTGACAATAATCTCGTCTTGCACTTGCACCTGTGTCCCTCGGTACTACGTGCCTATGATAGTTTCCTCGTCACTTTTATGTATCGTTACAACATGCATAGAGTCACGTGAGATACGGAATGTAATGTAATAAGAACAACATCCCACTGTTGTTTGCTGTTGTCACAACGGTACTTGAAGAAATGATGATGATAGTACAAGTATAGCAAACCAGTTGGTCAGTGAAGTCTGTTTCTTAACTTCAGCTCAAGCAGTTATTTAGATGATGGGTTATCTTCTGATATCACAGCTTTTATAGTAATTCCGCTTGTGTTGACTGAGGCAAACAAGCCACAGAAGGAGAAGAAGCAACGTTTACTTGACTCTCTCACTCTCTTCCTTGCACTGATGATCAAATTCCGAATGTGCTCCTAATCCTACGTCTTCCTTTTCGTCTCCAGGTCTCTTTTCTTGAACATTCGACACTAGTCGTCTTATCCTGTCTGCTCACAGGCTTAACTGTCCTATCGTCATAATAACAAAATGGTCATACACGCAGAAAAACGTCAGCTACACAGGTCACGGCAACTCTGCGCTGCTCTTCTTGACGTCAGTCAATCCAATCAAAGGTCTTCATACTAACAAAAGTCTAACGTCAGACTGCAATAAAAAAAAGTAAAACATAAATACATATTAATGTATTAAATGTAGTCAACGGAAATTTACAATACAAGATTGACAACTGACAAGCTTTCGTTCCTTTGAACCCACGCACGCAATTTAAATCCAAATACAAAAATCATTGTTTTCGAAGCATGATATACTAGTACATCGGCAAAATCCTTCGAAACACCTGTTGTTGCTTCTGTACGGTTTCACACACACACACAAGAATGTATACTCCATTTCTATTGTTTGAACGCACGTTATGTCATGTCTAAAATAAATAGCCAAAAAATGTATGGATGACATGATAGTTCTGTCATTGTCAATTCGGTTGAATTGCTCCCAAAAAATGATCATTTGCGTGTTTCGATTTGCGCTCTACATTTCACACTTTCCTTGTATAAAGTCAACAAAAGTGAAACATAAGCCAACAAAACTGAATCAAACAAGTGTCAACAATCATGACTGCTCTTTTATATTCCAAAATGTACACCGCGAAATTATTATACGACTGTTAAATAAAAAAAAAGAATAAAATTGAAACAACCGTGCGATAAAACTGTCAAAAAATTTCAAAACTATGACACATACACGTTGAGTTTAACAATTTTCAAAACAAATCGTAAAAATTATTAGGGCAACAATAACACTTTGTAAAGACAGAAATGAATTCAATTGAAAGTAACAGGAGTCGTTAAAAGTGAGCGCACAATAGGAGAGAAATTTAATGTCCCATTCAACAATTTAATGTCATTACTCAAAACAAAAACAAAAGAGAAATTTTAAAAAGTTTCTTACTCCTTACTCGTAGATTCAGAAAATGATTCAACCTGGACACACAAAGGTATACTGGACAATAATCCTCTCCAGAAATGATCTTGTGCTGAATATAAACAATGTGACCTTGCGAAATCTTCGGGTGACGACCTAATCAAAACTGGTCGACCTTCATCTCAGAATTTTTTATACGTAAACTTGTGTTTATTTATGTCCTTGCTTTCACGAATCCTGCAGTACAGTTTGCAGGTTTGCAGGAGCTGAGTGATATAACAAAACGGGTTTATATTATAAAACAAAAGATTAGAGCAACTAAATATACACAACAGTAAATACTTTTTCCAGGGATCAACTAAAAATTTACTTCAAAATTACTAAGTTTTGTATCGTTTCATTCAACGCACGAAAACAACGTTGAACCAACATATAATGACGTCACTTTGTTTTTAAAAAATACGCCGAGAAGATCAAATAAGAAAAAAAACAAAAATCCAGTTTTGAGGTCACTTTTCACATTGAACGATAGTACAATAACCTCTTTTGTCCTTTAACCTTC